>CAKAOH010021533.1:0-26502 GCA_916701665.1 Sebastiscus tertius | reverse complement strand
TATAGTATGTCATAAAAAAGTTTTTTGGGTTTTTTTTAAAAGTCATATAGTTTGTCATAAAAAAAACAAAAAATGTCATAAAAAAAAAAAAGTCATAGGTATGTCATAAGAAAGTTTTTTTTTGTTTTTAAAGTCATATAGTCATAAAAAAGTAAAAAACAAAAAAAGTCAAAGTATAGTGTGTCATAAAGTGTGCTCTTAAAGGAGCACCAGAGAAAAAAAATATGCCTTCATCAAATTGTGTGTCAAAACACCCTGAGGAAAGCCCATATTTATAACAAGATTTGTATTTTTAACCTGAGCTAAGAATAGAACAAATTAGCCACATTAGAAAATTACCATACAATTTACAAAAATCTTCATTTGAGTTATCAGATTCATCAAATTCTTTTCTCTTTTGGCAGAAAATAATTTGTCAGTATATTAGCAGATATGTGTTGTGTGATAATAGTCTACAAAAGATATGAAACTTCAGGATCATCTACTTGACTTGAGATTGAGATTATAGTAGATTGAGATTGAGATTATAGTATTGATTTTACCTGTGACCACGTGGACAGAAAGTAAAGAGTGAGTCATGTTGAGGCTCCACGTGTGCAGACTGTGAACAGCCACAACTCCTCTCACTGACAGCAGCCTGTCTCTCACAGCGCTGACGTTAACGTCCTGAGGAGTTCCTGCAGAAAACAAAGTCCACACTCAGTAGCACATAAACTGTAGTCATTAAAATGATAATGTCACCACAGGTAGAGGAAAGTGTGTTTACCCTCCATCAGGATTCTGAAAACATCCTTTGTGACTGGAAGTGTTGTTCCAAGAACCAGAACCGAGAACAGGAACGTGCAAATTGGATCTGCTACTTTATATTCAGGCTGTGAGGAATAACACACAAATCTGATTAAACACAACGAACTGTCTGCATCAGTAGCATCCGTATGTTAACATTGTCATTATGAGCATGTTTGCAGAGTGTTTTGGGCGACACTGACCCAGAAGTGGATGATGGTGGCAGCCAGCAGGACTCCGACACTCTGCACCAGATCTCCCACCACGTGGATGAACGCCGCCTTCACGCTGGCGTTGCCGTGGCCGTGACCGTGATGGTGTTTGTCCCTCTGCAGTTGGCTGGTGGTAAACGTGTGACTGTGGCCGTGTGAGGCTCCAGACTGATGGAGGATCAGGACCATCCTAAATTAAAACAAAACTACTTTTAGAAGAGCGTCTGATCACTGCTTAACATGATGGTGATGGTGAGCTCCTCATACTCACAGGACGTTGACCCCCACAGCACATCCTGAGGTGATGAGCATGATCTGACTGTCGATGTCGTAGTCTCCATCAGTGATCCTCTGAACAGCTGATATGACCAGCACCGCTGTCACGGCCCAGATGGACACAACTGACAGGAACATGCCCAGAATCTCTGTTTAACACAACAACAACTGAGTCAGACACACATTTATGAATTATGTAAGGTAATAATAGTACAAATACTGATACAAATTCCCAGAAATATTCAGACGACATGACGTCAGGGTCCCTTTATTGTTGCTTCAGTCTTGTTTATACTTGATGTATAGATAATAAGATTGATATCGATCTCCTCATCTCACTCTCTGAAAGAAGTGAATTCACCAAAACATCAAACTATTCCTTTAAAAGGAATGATTCCAACACAGTTATTTGGATCTGGACCTGCTCGATGCCACCCGAAGGTCATGGTGTGTGTCTGAGGCCTGGAGGAGATCGACAGAGAGAAGATGCTGATCACGATGCTGCCAAAGTCAGTCAGAAGATGAGCTGCGTCCGTCATGATGGCCAGACTGTGAGCAGCGTATCCACCTGCAGAAGAAGAAGAAGGTTTGTGTGAACTGAAAAGAGACGGTTGTGTTCCAGGTTAGGACATCTCTTAGATGTGTTTTAGTTTTTTAAGAGAAATACTAAACATGACATTTAACAGTGCAAAATAAACTTGTCAGTGCTCTCTGATGGACAAACGGACTGTTTCTAGATTACCAAAAAATCTACTTTAGCATGTCTGTACTGACATTTCTTATTACTTATCGGCCAACATGTATGATTATTGCAATGCACTTTATTCTGGTATCGGCAGGCGGAACATCTTAAGACTGCAGGTGATAGAAAACGCTGCTGCCAGGCTTTTAAAACACAAACTAAGAGAAGAATACAGAGTCCCTTTAAGACTCACTTTTATATTATGGCTTTTGCATTGTTGTAACTATTTATATGATTTTATCTTGTTTAAATCTTAAGTCCTGGTTGATAATTACTTTTATCATGCTTATATTGTAAAGCACTTTGTAACCTTGTTTTGAAAGGTGCTATATAAATAAAGTTATTATTATTATTATTATAAACTGGTACAGATACAGATATATCTAGATAGAATAAGCTGATTGTAGGAGCCATTTTGTTAATTATGTGTCAGTAAATGAAGTGTCCACTTGTGGTAATTCCTCTTTTGCACAGCAGGTGGAGTATAGAGCACTAACAGGTGAGTCAGTAATCACAGAACAGGTGTGTTGTTGTTGTTGTTGCATAATGTGTAGCATCCTATGGAGCTATATGTATTTGTTTGCATGCAAGTTATTCATGTCTATAAGCAGGTTTCTTGTTTTTGGTCAAGTCAAACCACTATACAAGTCAAAAACGTCTCTTCACCAGGGACATGTGAATCTGAACGGATGTCAGCTGTGCAAGGAGGCAGAAGAGAAGTATATGATGGTCATTCTCATGCTCTATTATGTCTCATAAATTACATACATTTTTGGGTTGATACCATTTATTACACAGATTTGGTGCTAAATTTACCACTCGAGAATTGATAAAAATGATCAATAATCCTTCCAAAATACCACATTAATTCACCAAGACCTTGAGGAACACCATAGAAAAAGCTATTCTGTGATTTGGTATCAAAAAAGTTTTAACATTTCTGCAAGAATTGCCTTTTTCGGCGATTGGATGGCGAGCACTTCTGTTCTGGAAACTGCTCAGAAACCCTCTTATTGTCAATCTACTAGGAAAGCCATCCATCCTCTGAATGCTCTAGGTCTCTAGTTTGTGGCTGTAAAGTTTCATGAGGCTGTGATTATTCTAGAGGTCACCACAGGTCAGTTTATACAGTGAGGTCAAGTTTCTATGGGGACTAATATCACACATGAATACAGTTGGGCTCATTGGATCCTCAAGACTCTCAGTTTTACAGTGATACCCAATTTATGTAATTCCAAGACAGTTTAGGGACCTCAGTATGCAGAAATATTAAAAATACACCATTTTAGAATAAGAGAAAATAATACTGCATTCATAAAACTGCATGTTTTTGCCCCAAACCTCATGTGATTATCATAAAGTGGGCATGTCTGTAAAGGGGAGACTCGTAGGTACCCATAGAACCCATTTTCATTCACATATCTTGAGGTCAGAGGTCACATTTACAATTTACAAAAAATAAAGTGTAACTCAGAATCCATTCAGTCATAAAGTATCTGACACATTAGTTGCAGGTTGAAATCAGATGTGACTATTCCTTTATTTCCATCTTACCGATCACCTCTCCGGTCATGAAGACGAGGCTGACGGCGCAGGCCATGAAAAGCTTCCTTCTGGCTGAACGTCTCGCGTCACTTTCAGCCGGCAACATCGAGTCCATCTCCCGGCAATGCCAATCGGGCCGCCAGAGGCCGTCCACGCTGGAGGCGTCCTCACTGGACTCTGATGCAGAGACTGAACATCTGTCCTCTGTAGAACTCGTCCTGAGAGAGGACACAAAAACTTAAGCCCGTAGCCCTGAAGGTGGTGCTTTTTAGATGCGTTGGAAAGTTATCGCAGATCTTATGATCACAACTTGTTCTGATATTTACAAAGTTTATTTCTGTACAACTTTATTGTTAAAATACTTTGTGATAAGACAGTTTGGACAACATACAGTTGGTTTACAGATTCTGAAAGACATATCTTCTATAAATCCTTCCAACGCAACTTTCTTTGCAACTATACGTCACAGGGTACGACCCATTTCGACCCGGTACCGGGTACGTCGGGCTTAAGAGGTTAAGATAGTTTGAGAGATTCAATAAATGAAATCTGTGCTGACATTGAGCTTATATGAGAGGATAAAAACATACCATCTAAGAGGCTCCCGATGAGTCTCAATCAGATGTTGTTTCTCTGAATCCGTTGTTAACTCCATATCCCCAGAGACTCACTTTAACTAATGTTAAAGTGAAGCTTGACAACTTGCCACCTGCTGCAACACGTGTTATCTCACAGAGGTGGAGCACAACAGGAGCCAATGGCAGCCGACGGAGCTCAGAGGTGCTGGTCATCAACAGAACACAAGACAACGTTATAACATTTCCAGCATCACCAAAGTTTATTCGATCAGAAAAACATTTAATTTACAGAAACAAACATTTTGGAAAGTTGAAAGAATTGGAAAAAAAAAAACTGGGAATGTTTAGATGATACAACAAAAATGTTTAAGTTTTCTTTTTAGCGTTTGACCAAAACAATTCAAAGCTAAAAAAAAAAAAATCCCACTAATGTGTATTCAGGCACTTTTGTGGAGTTTTTTTGTCAAGTATACAAAACTGACTTTTACACACATTTCTGGGATTATTTAAACTTTATATAAACACATAGTCGGACTGCGAAAGTCAGCCGAGAAAAACAGATCAAATGCTAAAAACGATGCACGTATTCTACCCAACATTCCTACACCCAGCAGGTAAAAACATATATATAATATAAACATGAAGAAAGATGACATAATTTAAGGCGTTTTCTTAATATACACTCAATTAGTCATAAAACTTCCAATCAAAAATATACATCTGAATTTACATAAAAACAGGATTCCTGTATTGAGCAGAATTTCACGGCACATACAGGCAATTAATCTCCTCGCACCCCCCACAGAGAGATCATTGTCTTTAGAAGAAGGCCCCCGACACAGCTGACAAAATTCATCTAGAACATTTTGGCAATAAATGAAATCAGAAGGTCGTCGAGTGAAGTTGGTTTCGGCGTCAAGTGTAGGAAGAGTTTTTCGGAAAATATCAGACAATTAGTGGGAGCTTTATCAGTACCTTGAGAAGTATTACACCCCCCTGTTTTTAATTGAGGTCACCTTATGTGCAGGTACAGCAAACGAACAGTACGATGAGTATATCTTAAAGAACTGGTTCAACATATTGGGAAATACACTTATTCGTTTTCTTTGAGCGTTACGCCAAATTCACACCAGAGCAGCGGCGAAGTGCGGCCTGCGGTGAGCTGCCATGCAATGTGTATGGAAAGCTGCGGCGGTCGCTCCGGAGCTCAGCGAGCTGCAGCCGTTTGATTCTGCGGCTAAGCGAGGCCAAACTAAAAGTTAAACTTTTAGTGGCGAAGTGCGGCCAGAGAGGACCCGCAGACAATCAGTAACACTTACAAAGAATTTCTTAAACACGCCTCCATAAAAATGTATTTATTGCGGAGAGCCGTACTTTGCTGCTGCCTGGTGTGAATTTGGCGTTAGATGAGAAGATTGATACCGCTCTTATGACTGTGTGTTATCTCAGTATGGAGCTGGAGCCAGGCGACACTTATCTTAGCTTAGCATAAAGACTGGAAACAGGCAGGAACAGCTATCCTGATTATCCAAAGGGACAAAACCTGCTTCTAAAAACCTCTAATCTAACGACAAACAACGTGTTAAATAGTGAGATGTAATCTAGCTGTGGTTTAAAGGGGAGTTATGTGCTAGAACTATTTCTTAACAAATAACAGTGACTACATTTATTTACACAAAATATTCAGTTTTTTGTCCTTATTCAATAAGAGACAATATTCCTACTAAGCTGTTCACATGGCTAATGAAAATGAATATTCCACTTATATTCCCATTTACATGCAGCCGTGAATACTCCGATTAACGTAACCGTGGCGGACACAGCCTCCCTCTTTCGTTCCTTCAACCACTTTCTTGAAAAGGTCGGTGTTGCGATATTAGCGTCTTTCGTAATGTTTAGAAGTAGGTATGTTTCTCCTTCCGACCAGAAATGTGGGCTTTTCTTTTGGGCTTTCATCTCTGCAAACTGCCGGCTAGTTGGTTTGTGTACAACGCACAGAGCTGGCCGTAAACACGCAAAAGACCGCGTGTCACAAACTGACGTAAACCCCCCAATTCAGACGCATGTGAGCGAATGAGCCGTCCAAAGAATGCTCCTAAAACCTGAACAATTTCGGCATATCCCACATGTCATAATCAGAAAATACTCCATTCGGATTAAAGCCTATTTCAGAATATCTAAACGGAGTATGCCGTTTACATGACCTGTATCAAATTCACAATATTGTCATGTTCTGAATAATAGTAGAATGTGAATGTGCATGTAAACATAGTCAATGTTTCCATCCACCATGTACTTCTTCGCAGAGAGAAACTTAACAGTAATGAAGGAAAGTTAGCATTAGAGGTAGATTTTTGAACACGGCTAGCTTTTCCCCTTGCTTCCAGTCTTTATGCTAAGCTAGGCTAATAACCCCCCAGCTCCAGCTCCATAACTAAAGCCACGTTTGCGTCAGGTCAGAGTTATTCATAATGACCAGATTCACACGTGTAAATGCTGTTCAAGTCATAATAACAAAATGAAATGTAGATTTATATCCAATTTAGCGCTTAACAACATGGAATTTCCTGAAAATCAAACAAATATGGACTCCTCACATCGCCAAAGTCTTTTGTTCAAACCCAACTTTATGAATATGGTTCTATATAGTCAATTCACAGATGTTTTAAAGACGGCCAACTCTGCAGTCTGGAGAGTCAAAAGTCTAAATCTCCTCTAACTTTCAGAAGGAAAGTAAATAAGTGTGTCTCCCAAAATGTTGAATTATTCCTGTATTGCCTGTCTGCTTCACTTTGTTGATGCTCACTGAGCTATTTACAGGCTGTCAGACAAACACACAACAGTAGACACAAGTTGACGTCCAAACATTCTAAATACACGGTTTGGTTTAGTCACAATACGCTGTACATCATCTCAGGAAGCCCTTTATTTACTTTCTACAATAGGTATCTATGTGCAGTATGACTGAACACCTCGTAAGTCTCCGAGTGGTTGGCTTCTAAATACCGGGAACCAGCCTGTTGCGTTTTTTTAAAAAAACATTTCCGACCCAAGAGGCGTCTTGAGCCGAAATGTTCTCAGACCGTCGTGGCACCGTCGGGATTTTAAACATGAACTTGAGATATTAAAGTGCACATGAAAAAAACAAATTATTTCAGAGCTTTGATCTGCATGGCTTTGTAATTTTGTCACTGCAGTCCAGATACTACCTAATATTTTAAAAATAAAAAATAAATAGGAGATTGGATCAAAGACAAAACCCACTGGCACATTAAAAAAAAAAAGAAATATATGGCACAATTGAATCGCTGCTTCATTTAAACAAAAGTGCCTCTGAGATTAATACGTTTTCAGCCACATTCAAAACCATAATTTCTACTCATCGGCTTTCAAAAAGATCAATGCAGCCGCTGATGACGACGTGGTTTTATCAGGACTCCGCTCGGCTGGTTCACGAGGTGCCGTTGGTCGCACGAGGTGCGATCACGATCGGAACATTCTCACCTGGAGGTGTGAAAAACAGGGTTACTTTTTAAGTTTTTATACTTTTTACATATTTTTTTTTTTTCAACGAAAGCAACAAGTTTGTTTCAAATGGAAGAAAAAATCAATTAAAATTGAGAAAACCTCGACCACATTAAAATGCTGCTTACATGTTGATGCAGTAATACTAATCCAATAATAAATAATATTACACTCTGCCGTCTAATGAGTACTTTTACTTTTGATAGTGTGAGAACATCTTGCTCCTAATACTTCTCTTCAAGTAAACTTCTACTTGAGTGTTACAGGCATTAATTATTATTAGGGTTGTCAATCATTAATCAAATGATTGTCCATAGTTAATTAATAACCTTAAAGGGAGATTTGTCAAGTATTTATACTCTTAACATGGAAGTGGACAAATCTGCTGTTTTATTCAAATGTATGTATATATCTATTATTGGAAATCAATTAACACAAAACAATGACAAATATTGTCCAGAAACCCTCACAGGTACTGCATTTAGCATAAAAATATACTCATATCATAACATGACAAACTGCAGCCCAACAGGCAACAACAGCTGTCAGTGTGTCAGTGTGCTGACTTGACTATGACTTGCCCCAAACTGCATGTGATTATCATAAAGTGGGCATGTCTGTAAAGGGGAGACTCGTGGGTACCCAGAGAACCCATTTTCATTCACATATCTTGAGGTCAGAGGTCAAGAGACCCCTTTGAAAATGGCCGTGCCAGTTTTTCCTCGCCAAAATTTAGCGTAAGTTTGGAGCGTTATTTAGCCTCCTTCTCGTCAAGTTAGTTTGACATGGTTGGTACTAATGGATTTTTTAGGTTAGCTTTAAAACTGAACCTGCTACAACCTAAAAATCGCAAGTTGCGTTAATGCGTTAAAATAAATTTGTGAGTTAACTTTGACAGCCCTAATTATTATATTTCTACTTTAACTTAAGTAAATGATTTCAACACGTCTTCCAGCACTGGCATCGGGTGTAGGATTTATAATAGTGAACAAACCTTTCCTACAAAATACGGTGTAAGGAACTGGGTCATACTAGGACAAGTACATAGAACAGAATACTTTACATTAGTTAATAGATTATACAGCATTGAGGAGCAGCCAAATGGGGCAAATGTTAAAACAAAACAAGAATAAGCAGCACAAGAAGCCTTTAAAGCAATACAATTGTTTTTAGTAGCTTCCATAAAGTGCAGTCACTCAAGATCAGTGGTTCTCAAACTTTTTGGCTAATGAACCTGAAAACACTGTTTGATTCGATTTTTATAATTGACAATTTATAATTATAATTACTCAAAGACTCACAATTACTTCTATATTTGAGAAAACCTGAAAAATAGGCATGATAACACATGTAAATAAAGGATTGTGTGACTCCTCTGAAATGATCTTAACCCACAGATTAAGAACCACTGCTCTTGATATTTTGCATTTTAGCCCACCGGTTTTACCCACCGTGCTCAACATCGATAACATTAACAGTGATACGTGTAAGCAAGCAAAGTTATTATTAATAAGAAACAGGTGACACAAAAATAATAGTTTAATAACCGCATTCTGCAGCACTTGTGGGAGGAAATGTTAGTATGTGACCTGGCAAACACACCAACTACGACCACGCCTAGAGGTGTTAGAAGCTGCCAAAACAGATGAAACGCTGCTTCATGTCTCTGCCAGATTAGTGAAGCAGCACAGAGCAGCTGAGGACAGGTGAACTTTACCTGAAGACGTGTTGACCGTATCTGAAGTGTCAGCGCTCGGCTGAATAACTATGACAGGGTCTCCTGCTGTGAAACAAAATGCAACACTGAGCAAACCTGCGCTTCTTCCCAACAACTGTCCGTTGCACCAGCTATACGTGAATTCTCTCTAAGTCCACACTAAACGATACGTTGAAACTAGTTAGTTTGATACTAATTAAAGCTGTGTCGATGTTTGGTTGCACCACGGAGACGTAGTCGGAGATATACTTGCTTTTAACTACGCGTTTGCGTGCGCATGATGGCTGCCTCGCATATCCCGCGTCCGTTTGGAGCGTCGGTTATGCACATCCTCAGAAATTAACATGTCCACAAGATGCAATACATGCACATGATTCTCTTTCCAGTAACTATTTCCATTACTAATCACAAGAGACATTTAATTCAGTTAAAACTGCACTACACAAAAGAGCAAACGGAATTAAAATACTTCCTAATTTAGACGCTGGATGCATCCAATTTAAAAAAAGTTACATTTTTCCTCTCATGTGAGAACTCATCTTTACACAGAAAGCAACAGATCAAAATGTATTAATAAAATGCAACGTGATGATTTTGTTTCGTTACATTTGAATGAATATTTCAACAGAGAAAGTACTCACTATAAACACTATAATCCAAATAGTTTTAATGTATGATCAGGTCAGATTATTACTTCATTATGCATCATGAGATTTTCATATTGCCTATCCTTGATTTCTCCATGAAATACTATAAGTGAAAATAAAGCTCTTAGTTTCAGTTTAACTTACTCTTACGTGCAATTTGGTGCAACAGACAGAAACTAGAAACTATTTTTTTTTTTACGGCAGCGGCTGGAAGATAATCCTTTATAAAATGAAGTGAATCCAAAAAGAACAAAGTCCCTCACCTGCGTCCTGTTCTCTCATCTCTTCCTCGAGGACATCAGGGTCCACATAGGAAAAGTTCTCCGCTTCTTCTGACGATTTGCATTTCCCACAGCAGAAACAGCAGCAGCAGAAACAGCAGCAGCAGGTGAAGATACCGCAGCACGCCAAGAGACCCTGACCACAAAGGAAAAGAGAAATGAGAGTCAGACACTTTCATTCAGCCATCCGCTAAACTTTCACTTGTTCCACATGAAGACTTTTGAAACCACACCGCCTCTCACCTTGAACCAGCACTTTGACATGAGGAAGTAGTATTTGACGCTCTCGTCCCCGAACTGCTCTGCCACGTAAAGTCCCATGGAGCCATACTCGTCGTAGATCTTCCGTTTGTTCTCGTCACTGAGGATGGAGTTGGCGTTGTTGATCTCCTTGAATTTGTCAGCGGCTTCTGGGTTGTCTGGGTTTTTATCGGGGTGATGCCTCAACGCCAGTTTCCTGGAAACAAGTGAGAGAGTCAGAATATGCGATACGCGATAATAACACGTTAACGAAAATTTGTTTTAACGCCACTAATTTCTTTAACACATTAACGCAGTCGATCTTTCAGAGGTTGTACCAGGCTCACTTTTAAAGCTAGAGTAAAGATACTAGTATCATATGAAACTACAAAACCTAAAGAATCCACTGGTACCAACCATCTCATACTAGCTTTTCCAAAGGGGTCTCTTGATCTCTGACCTCAAGATATGTGACTTTATGATAATCACATGCAGTTTGAGGCAAATCAGTCAAGTCAGCACACTGACACACTGACAGCTGCAGTTTGCCATGTTATGATTTGAGCATATTTGTTATGCTAAATGCAGAACCTGTGAGGGTTTCTGGACAATATTTGTCATTGTTTTGTCCACTCCCATGTTGATAAGAGTATTAAATACTTGATAAATCTCCCTTTAAGGTACATTTTGAACAGATAAAAAATGGGTGATTCATTTGCGATTAATCATGGGCAATCATGCGATTAATCGCAATTAAATATTTGAATCGATTGACAGCTCTGGAATAAACATGTTATCAGTTGAATATTGCAAATAAAGCTGATAAGAAACAGATATTTTAAAGACTATGAACACACCTGTATGCCTTCTTTATATCTTCTGGAGTTGCTCCTTTCTCCAGGCCCAGCATTTTGTACAGGCTGTCTCCTGCTGTTGACATCTTACGCTGAGGTCTGTTTGGGTCCTCCATGTTTCAGGATTTGGCAGCTGTGACACAAATAAAAAACACAAATATGATATAAAGAGTTACAATATGATATCATAAAAATCACTGTATATTTATAGTAAGTATAAAACAGGAATTTCATCAAATTGTCCCAATTGTAACTCATGCAGGCTGCATTGCTTGTAGGAATGAATGCGATGACTATGCACAAACACCAGTACAGCAAAGGTCAACAGGTATCAGCAAATTCACTTTTATATCTGCTTGTAAAACTCCCTGACATGTCATAATAATATGAGGAAGTGATTTAATCACTTATAATACTGGCAAGGAACGCAATCATGATGACGCGTGTCATGATGATCATCCTTCTACTTTCATGTGGAACTCTTTGATCTCCGAGGTTGTGACTCTAAAAATACTACGGCACTATAACAATGGAAAGACACATATTTTTATGCAGAAATTGAAGAAACAGTTGGAAACCCTGGGAGTTAAATATAATCTGGATTGAAGTGGGTAATAACTGTGGAACGTTAAGCGAGATATCTAGGTTTTTGTAAGGGCAACGTGAAACTAAAAGTGAAACATTAGGGAGCTTTTTAAAAACATTTCTTTAAGAACCTGTTTTGATCAAAACACACACTTTTTATTTCTTATCTTTTATGGACCACTCCTGTTTGTTGTTTTGCTTCTTTAAAAAAAAAAAAAAAACATTTTAAAAAATAACACTTTACTCAATGATGAAAAAAACACTTCAAACAAACAACTAAACTACCTTCAATAGCAAAAATTAAATAATAATAAAATTTAAAAAATAACAATAAATAATAATAATAAAAAAAATTACAATAAAAAAGCCTACAATAAAGTCACTTTAGTCACTGATGAAAAAACAAAAACACTTCAAACAGACAACTAAACTACCTTTAATAGCAATAATAATAATAATAAAATTTAAAAAAAAAAAATAATATAATTATAATAAAATTTAAAAAAAATGACACTAAAAAAGCCTATAATGAAGTCACTTTACTCACTGATGAAAAAAACAAAAACACTTCAGACAACTAAACTACCTTTAATAGCAAAAATAATAATACTAATAATAATACAATTTAAAAAATAACAATAAATAATAATTATAATAACATTTTAAAAAATTACACTACTAAAACCTACAATAAAGTCACTTTACTCACTGATGAAAAAAAACAAAAACACTTCAAACAGACAACTAAACTACCTTTAATAGCTCATTAGCTCTGTGAGGAAGTAAATAAACCACATTAAACGTGAAGTAAAGCATGCTAGGAGTCCAGACAGCCCATAATACTGATTATATAACTATTAGCTAGTTACATAAGGACTTAATTAGAGGCTAAACTCTGATAATTCACTGTGTTTACTCTAAATCCTGCTGCTGGGTGAAGTCATGACTAACTGCTAACAGACTTAGCTAAACTTTAGCTTGCAGCTGGAGGTAAAGCGTTAAATCTGACCTCCTGGATGAATAAATATCGATGTTTGTGGTCGAATCATAGAGTCCGAGGTGTGTCCGTTGATCGGGTGAAAGTTTGGTCCATGAAGTGAAGCTGGTACCGAGTTTCCTCCGTTAAAACGTTCCTCCTCATGACCCACCGGAGAAAGACTGCAGCGGCGAAGCGAAGCAGGAAGCTCCAGACCGGAAACCGGAAAGGAGTCTGATGACGTCACTTTGCTGCGGCTGCGCGGCTGCGGTTCAAATATTCAGGATGTAGATTTAATAAATAATTTATTTTTATTATATATTATATATGTATTATATATTATATTTTATATTTATTTTATTTTATTATTATATATATATAATTAAATAAAATTATATATATATATATATATATATATATATATATGTGTGTATAGAATATTTCCCTCTCAGATGTATTAGAGTATAAATATAAATTTGCATAAAATGGAAATACTAAGTACAAGTACCTCAAATATGTACTCAAGTAACAGTACTTGAGTAAAAGTATTCACCACTGGTGAAGATGAAGGTCGGGCTGTTGTAGAGTTTTAACTGGCTGTTAATAAGTGTTATTTTATATCTTTTATTCTATGTAAACTGTGTAAATTCAGCATCAAACATGTCACCTTGTGTGTCTCTATCTCTGCCTTCAGTTGGTCTCTCTGGGTCATCAGTGCTTCCGCTTTAGCCTTCAGCTCCTTCACACGACTCGGCTGCTGAGGTTGAGTTTTACGGCTTCTTGCCTGAACCTCCAGCAGACTCAGATGACTCAAAACACCTGCAAGAGGAAGAAATACTCTGATTAGATTTAACTCTCAAACAACAGAAAAGAAAAGTGGTTGATATCAGATAGAATAGAATACAATAGAATAGAAAGCTTTGTATTAAATACAACGAGATTCACAGTTGCCATTTCTGGTCAGTGCTTTAAAACAAATACTTGACAAGACTAAACGAGGCAGATAAAACATATAACAGGTAAAACACACACAGTTATATAAAGCAAAATAAAACAGGTAGAGTAGATGTAATAAATAAATATAAACAGAAGTATTACACTAGAAGTATAAAATATAAAAATAGATTTAATGTAAACAGGGGTAATTGCACTTGTAAAATAGGTAGGGTATAGATGTAATAAATAAATAAATACATGTAAACAAAGGTAGTTTATTTATTTATTTTATAATTTAGTTTTCCCGTTTTTTGTGTACGCACCACTGAATGTTAATATATTCCATTATAATAAATAAATGATTTGAAAATAAATAAATATGCACAGAAATGACAACAAAAATCCTACACATTTATTTGACAACTGAGGCTTTTATTTATTTATTTATTTATTTATTTGTGCAGCAGTGTTGGTCTCTTTAACCTCCAGCATGAACACAATACTGATAATAAACATTTAGTAGTGGTTAACTGTGACACAGAAGAAATGTAAAAAAAAAATGTAAAAAAAAAATAATAATCTTTGTATGTTTGTGAAGGTTCTCAGTTATCCAGGTCATGGTATCCGAGGAAGGGTTAAATCAGCAGCAACTGGACTTTGGTTTAGGTTACCAACAAGTGCAGAGGCTCAAGAAAAGGAGCAAAAACACTTGTAAAGTGCACTTAAAACTTGTGGATATCCTAACTGGACCTTTGTGAAAACCACCATAAAATCCAGAAAGAACACCAGTACCACGGGTGATGAAGAAAAGGAGGACAGACGCAACAACATTGTCATTCCCTTCGTGTCTGGAGTGTCTAAGAAACTCAGGAGGATTATAAACAAACACAGCATTCCTGTGTCTTTCAAGCCCAGCAACACCCTCAGACAGAAACTGGTCCACCCTAAAGACCACACACCCAAACACATGCAAAGTAACCTGGTGTATGCAGTCCAATGCAGTGAGGAGTGCACAGATTTGTACATTTTGGTTGAAACTAAACAGACGGATGGCTCCACACAGACGGGCCAACTCCTCAGGTTTAGACTCAGCAGTCTATCTACACCTGAAGGACACTCTTTTGATGACCATAATGTGCATATTTTGGACAGGGAGGATAGATGGTTTGAAAGAGGAGTGAAAGGAGCCATCTATGCTAAAGTAGAGAAGCCATCACTCAACAGAGGAGGAGGCCTAAGGCATCACCTGTCATCCACCTACAATGCTGTCCTGGCATCCCTGCCCAGAAGAATAAACAACCATTCACACCTGACCTCACCCGACAGCCATTCACATTAGGTATCGGTTGACTCTAACGACCCTTGGTTATGGTCGTCACACCTCGGAGCACCATTGTACTGAGTGGTTTCTATATTCCTGCTAACAACCACACAGAGTTAAAATTTCTGGGTTCCCCTACCATTCAGTCAGATGGCAACAAAACTGGCATACCGACTCCCTCAATACATCAGCACCCACTACATCCACAGTATGTCCGGACTCAAAACCATCCAAGAAAGAAACACCATCCTCACCCAGAGATATATACAGAGAGCCATCCATAACCCTGCCACGACATAATTAATCTACAAAGGACAATGGGCCACCAGAACACCCCTCTCCATAATACTCCAAAACAAACCACCATAACTGTCAACCCCCCCTCCAACCCCCCCCGTGAAACGTCTTCAAGAACATAAACCAAAGCCCAGTTGCTGCTGATTAACCCTTCCTTGAATCTTTGGATTGAATAACACTGTGTTGTAAGATTCATTGACATGATTCAAATGTACTTCAGAGCAGTTACATTTCTGTTAATATTACTGCAGCTGTTCGTCACTGAGTTTCCTGATTCTGTGGAATCACATTAACGACGATCTTCCCCGTGTTCTTGTTGGCCTCCATGAACCTGTGAGCGTCTGCGATGTCCTCCAGGTTGAATGTCCTGTCGATCACCGGCCTCACGGAGGCAGCCTGGTCTGAGAAACACGGCAACACTCTGCGTGAGAAAGCCTTCACCAGGTCTGCTTTGTACTGTGAACGGGAAATGCAAAGCAGGAATCAGCCTCAGTTACAGACATGTAAATACTAGACGTGTGTCTGCACTGTTGACATGAGTCAGCACGTTCACAAGCGGGGATGAAGACACACAGCTGGTGTGTGTGTCGTTTCTGTGTGAATTCTCACCTGAAGGCTGCGAGAGCGGAGGAGGCTGCAGAGCAGGTGGCCTCGCTTGGAGAGCAGTTTTCCCAGCAGATCTCCCTCCACAGCCCGGCCTCCCATGGTGCCGTACAGCACCCATCTGCCGTCGGTGGCTAAACAGCTCACATTTTGCTCCCAGTTAGACCCACCGATGCAGTCGAGGATGACGTCTGCTCCCTTGCCTGTGAGATTATAGTAGTTAGTGATATAACTGAATTGTGCAGGACTCAGATATTTAGTCTGAAGTTCTGGATTTGACCCTGACCTCTGACCTCTTTTATATTTTCAGTGATATAGCCATATGTTATAGGAATTGTTTAAAACTAAGGCCTAAGGAATCCATTGATATCAACCATGTCATACTAGCTTGTCACGAAGGAGGATAAATAATGCTCCAAATGTATGCTAAATTTTGGCGAGGAAAAACTGGCATGGCCATTTTCAAAGGGGTCCATTGACCTCTGATCTCAAGATATGTGAATGAAAATGGGTTCTATGGGTACCCACGAGTCTCCCCTTTACAGTCATGCCCACTTTATGATAATCACATGCAGTTTGGGGCAAGTCAATTTTCCTAATGAGATCTCTGCAATAAGAAAAATGCAAAAACATTACAGCATTAATGACTGATTATGAAAAGACTAGCCCTAATCCCTGCAGAACAGTGAACCGTTTATACATCTACACAAGTCACCTCCTGTAAAGTCGTGAACTCCCTGTGCGAAGCTCTCCTCTCTGTAGTTAAACCCAGCTGCTGCTCCCAGACTCTCGGCCATCTTCAGTTTTTCGTGGCTCCCTGCAGTAACGACGGGCACGGCACCAAACAGACGAACCAGCTGAACAGCAGCTGTTCCGACTCCGCTGGCTCCAGCGTGAGCGAGCACTACCTCACCCTCCTTCACCCTAGCTGGAGGCAGAGAGGACAGATGGCAACAAGAATTTAATATTTACCCCTTTGTTAATTATAGAGAGAGTGAACAGGCAGGGTTAGGTTGTATACAATTAAGTGGAAACTAATAGAAATTAATACTTAACCATCTTCACATGTATTTGTTTGGTAATTTCAGATCATTTTTGCACTAGTTTTAACTTGTTTAGAGCACCACATGAGTAGTCCTGCTTCTTTATTTTTTCAGGAATGTCAACTTACAATTTAAATGATTTAAATTATTATGATACAATGTTAAACCCTTTAAATTTATGTAAGGGGGTTTAATAAGAAGATATAATAATTCCGGCTGTCCTCGAACAAAGAAATTCTTAGTCGACTAACACTCATACGATTTTGTCGACTAATCGTTTACTTGATTTAGGTTTTTAAGAGTTTCTCCACAAAGAATCACACAAAAGCACCACTTTAAATCTTGTGTTTACCAGAGATGTGCTAATAGGTTTCTTGGAAATAAGTCATTCAGCATGAAAAAAGCATAAAAACGATTAATCGAGAAAGAAATCTTGGTGGACTAAGACCAAAACGACCGCTTAGTCGACTAATCAACGAAGAGCGGGCAGCCCTAATAATAGTATTACTATAATTCCTTTATTTTAAGAGAAATCATTTAAAAAAATACTAAGTTCTTTATATATAAAATAATGCAAAAGAAAGACATTTAGACTACAAGGAATAAAATGAGACAGCATAACAAACATGGTCGCTGTACCGATGGAAACCAGCAGCTGAAATGCCGTGAGCCAGGTTTCTGGGATCGCTGCCGCCTGCCAGAGAGTAAGATTAGAGGGAACGGGCATGAGAAGCTCCTCGGGCACAGAAACATATTCTGCATATCCTCCTCCAGAGAGCAAGGCCATGACCCGGTCATCTGGCCTCCAGCCTCCTTTAACTCCCGCGCCCAGAGTGTCCACGGTACCAGCCACCTCCAGGCCCATGATGTCACTCTCACCTGGGGGTGGCGGGTACAGCCCTCGCCTCTGTGGGAAACAGAAAAAACATTATTCCACTATAACCTGTGATTGTTTCAGAATCACACAAGTCACATTAAATACACATTCAGCAGGCCAATAGATATGTTTAGAAAGGAGATTATAGTGCACTTGTGCTTTGTAGGAATAATATTATACCTGCAGTAAGTCCGCCCTGTTGAGAGCAGTTGCATGAACTTTAATCAGGACTTCTCCACCTTTAGGCTGAGGTCGAGGGACGGTCCGCAGCAGCAAATTCTCTGGTCCTCCTGGTGCGTCAACACACACTGCACGCATCATCTTGGCAAAGCTAGAGCAACACTTGTGCCAGGCCCGTAAAAGGAAAATACATAGAAAAATGTGTTTAAATTCTAAATTCTTTATACGAGCAACTTTCTACTGTTTTTAACACTCACTGTCTGGTTGGTGTTTCCAAGTAGAAATCTTCCGGTGTGCCGGATGTGATGCATTTATAGTCTCAGCAGTGGCAACTGTGATTTAATTGAAAAATAAATAAATACATAGCAGCAACAGCAACCACATTTGAACAGACGAAGAGCACCAGTTTTTACAGGAACTAAATTATATCTTAATTTATAATAATATACTAAGTGATTGCTGGGAAATGGAGGGATGGATTGAAAAATGGCTCTTAATTAATCTGTTTATAAATTATATTAATGTCCCACTGTGGCTCTTATTCTCTGTGATTAATTTTTACTGTAAATATGATCATTTCAACGCCTCTACATGTTGATATATACCACATAATGTAGAAAATACAAACATGCTTTAGTGCCTTTTTCTTTGTCTTCACAACAACAAGAACTGAGATTAAATATATCTATTCTAGTCGAGACTACAAAGTCTTGTAAGCAGCTGTTGTTGTTTTAAGTGACACTTAATATTGCTGTGAGCAAAAGAGTCTTGCTTATGTCATCATGGTTAGCGGTTAGAGGGCCCAGAGAGAGATTATCATCTCAGAATTGAGAAATGAGACAAGTTTTCATGGGGAAAAAAAATTGCTCTTGTTTTTCTGACTCAACAAGATTATAATCTTAGTTTGTTGACTTTGAACAGGCACCTCACTACTTTGCAGTTGATCAGACGTGTAGCCCATTGTGATCTGTTTAAATGAATGCATTACGCTTCAGTACTAAACTGCGTGAGCACTTAGAACTAAACGTATCTGCATAGCTAAATACAGTCAGAAAAATAAAAAATGATAATATTATATTACTATTATTTCATAACATGTAAAGTATGTAATAATGTATTATTTTTATTTAATTAATGTATTATATTTTTATTATTTATTACATTATTATTATTATTATTATATTCAATTAATGTTGTTTTGAATTATGTCATTTTTGTTGTTAATAATTTCCAATGCATATCTTTAAAACCAGTAAAATTTGATCACCAAAAAAAGCATTCAAAGCATGATGAATTATGGGCCATTTGGCTTTCCATATTAGTGCAGAGCAAAAACATGTACACTAGCCCAGGAAGCATGACTGTGTAGTATGGTATAGTGAACATGGGTGTGAATAATAACAAAACTATTTAGAAGAAGCAGAAAAAGGGAAGAAGAAGAGAGAAAAGGAAGCAGTTTTAATAGTACAGTAGTTTAGTACCGATATGCCGGAGGGTCCCTGAACTTCCACGATTACGTAAAACAGTAGTGACCCGTTACGCAACACGCATGCGTAGTAGAGTCAAAACATTCCAGCTGTTCTACTCATAAATCCATGCTTAAGACTAAAGTATAAAGTTTCTAAATTGATGTAACAGATTGATTAGGTTGTATTAAAGATTTAGAAGTAAATGTAGTTTATAATTTAGGATAGCTGTTGATTTGACAGTGAATTGATCTGCTACCTTTAAATTAATGTTAAATCATTAAAATCAAAACTTACCAGACAGAGATGTTAACAGTTCATCAGCTCTGAGATAACTGTGTGAGTTTTGGGGAAGTTTAGTTGTGCCATGTCCAGACTGGACTCCAGCTTGGCGCATGGGGGGGGATCAAACCAGCAGAGGGGCTGGCTCTATATGTCCAGGCACATTATTAAAGGGATACTACTGCACAAGAAAAGATGATTTTAATAATGCTTAGGGACAGTAATATGCTTTAATGTGATTTTTAAATATAAATCAAATGAAGGGATTCATCCTCCATCAGATCCTGGCAGTGTGGAGAATAGAGCTGCAACTAATTAACATTTCAGATTACCAATTATTTTGTCCATTAATCCTTTGGTTCAGTTTAATGTAAGCAAATAGTATAATAATAATAATAAATTCATATTGCACTTTTAGAAACAAAAGTTACAAAGTGCTTTACAAGACAAATAAAAGCAATATAAAAGAAACAAAAGTAAAAACAATAAAATAAATATTAATATTTTAGATTTTTTTGTTGTGTTTTTTGTGAATGTGTCTGTTTTTTGTTTTGTGGTTTTTAGTATGTCTTGTCTCAATTGTAGGTTTTTGTATTGTTTAATTTTATTATGTTGAAAATACATTTTTTTTTTAAATAAAATAACTATTAAAACAGAGCAGCACAAAAAAAGATATAGTAAAGTGGTAAAACAAGGTGATAAATACAAATATGTATAAACATAAATGCATACTAACACATAGAAACGTGCGCAGATTTTGTGTTTAAGTTAACATTTCGTGACCTCAGCATTGGTAAAATCCTAAAAATGTATTATTAAAAATATAATCTAAAATATAACTTAGACCCTGAAAAGTGAAAGATCACGTGAGAGAGTTGTAGCATTGTTCCCCAAAGTACTACGGCTGCATGTTCCTTGCACGAAAGAAGTCATTGTTATTGTGTAACCTGCAAGAAGACTCGTGACTGAACTCATGAGGCGTCTTGAAATTGAATCTCTTTAAAGGAATGTGACAGTACACAATGACCGACAATCACATCCACTTTACTTCAAATATAATAGGCTATTATGTTACAAATGCTTGAGAAAGCCATAGCAGCAAACACACCTGTAGAACACGGTGCTCTAGGGGACAGAAATCAGGTAAGAAAAGACATACTTGGCTTTAATTTAAACAGAAAATGTGACTGAATTGAAAGATTTAAAAATACATATTTCTCCCTTTAGCCCTCTCTTGTAAATAATGGATGAAAGCTTCAGAAGATCTGGTGTGCTCCAGAGAGATCTGAGAGTGTTGAACCAAAAGGAGGAGAGGGATCTGCAGCATAAACTCAACATGTTGGACAGACAGCACAGGTACACTCGCAAGATGCTTCAGCAGAGAAGAGACTCGCTGATAAACGAACAGAGCCGAGTGGTGATGGTGAAAGTGGTCGAGCCCAAAGCGACAGTCAACATCGCCATGAAAGAAATTGGAGAACACACAAATGCAGAGACGCAGTCGAGAGGTATTCAAACATCCGGTGGCAGGAGATCGTACTCCAGCAAATCCCCATATCACAACAAAGGAGGTGAACTGGTGGAGCAGAGTCGGTCCATATCGGCACCACCACCGTCAGTCAAACCCACCGGCTTAGTGAGACGCAGAGGAAACATCCAGAGCAGCGTGTCTCTCATGCAGATGAAAAACATCGCAACTATTGACTCAATATCAGAAAAGGAGCTGGCCAGGCAACAGCGCGAAGCCCGAGAGGAAATGGAGCGGCTGAGACAGTTTCAGAGGGAGACGTTACACAAGAGCGTGGCAGCGTTTATAGAAAAACTCAAGGACCAAAGCAACGTGGAGATACATGTGAAACCTCCGTAGAGGAACTCCACAAAGTTTGGAGTCTACTCAACATTTGCAACAACAAGGAAAAAAAGGTTCAACTAGCAGTGCTTTATTATAAACAATGAGAATGTACATCTAATATAGAAAAGTTTCATTATATTTCTGAACATATTACACAATATTCCCCTTCTTCTTCATGGTTATCAAAGCTTTGTGCACAGGAGTCTCCATGAGGAGGCTGCGGTTCTTCTTCCACACTGGAGACTCGGGAAGCTCCTTGTCTGCAAAAACAAACAAATCATACTAGAAAATTAAGTACTCATTGTTTCTACAACTAACAGACATCCCTTGTGTTATGGATTATATTGGTCCAGATCAATAACTATCTGTTTGAGTTGGGAAAACTTCTGCAGTATAAAACTCCTACCGTCACATTCAATGTGGACTCGTGTGGGGAGACATCTGGTGTGGTCAGAGTAGTCGAGCGAGCAGAGAACGGCCGTCTTCTCTCCTGGCAACGTGAACATCAGCACCAGTAATGAACACAACACATTACTCTCCATCACTTCCACAGACTTATGGAGCTCCTGTAAACAAGCATGAGGACAAAGTTAGTGTGTTATTCTTCCAGAACAGATGACAAAACTACCATCATTATAGTCCCTCTTCCTATGAGAGATTATCAACGCCTTAAATATTATGTGAAGAATATTTTCATTTTCTCGCTCTATTTTTTTAATCTGTGAATTTTTGCAGAAATGTGCAAAAAATACTGTTTTATCTGAGAGGGTCTGATTGATTGATACATTGGTGTTGGCTTATCATAGATATATTAATATCATCACAGTATGTTGTTAGAATTACAAAAACAAACTGTAGCATCTAAATGTTTTATAGGCTGCTTTTTTTTTAGGAATATTTGACCCTTTATTTTCTTAATTCAAGTTTAATACATTTGTTTTTATTTCTAGTTGTTGACAATAATATTTTCAGGTTATTTCATTAATTTAATTCGAATTTTGCTGTTTAACAAAACAACAATTTTGGGCTGCAACTAGCGATTATTTTCATTATTGATTGATCTGTTGATTAATCTTTTGGTTTATAAAATGTCAGACGATGGTAAAAAAATGCCATCACAATCAGAGCCCAAGCTGATATATCTAATAAAAAAAATAAAATCCAAAGTTATTAAGTTTACTGTCATAAATGACTAAGAAAACATCACTGTTTCTTCATTTGGAAAAATTGAACCAGTGAAGTTTTTGTATTTTTGCTTAAAAACTACTTAAAATATTAGTCGGATAATCTTGGCCAAAAAATATGATGTTACAGTATGTGCACATGTAGGGAAATATATCAGCTGATTATAACCTTTGCACTCCTACTCTTATTTATTTACGTATTTGTTTGTCTGTTAATGTAATGTTATGCAAGTCTTTCATGGGTGTACGTTTTTTTTACGTTGTTTGTGAGTCCCTAACCTGTAGACAATTTTCTATCATTATGTGATAGACAATAAAGTTTTTTGAATCTTTAATATTAATATCTGGTGTTTCTTTAATACTTAAATATGTATAATGTTATCACCAAAATCCATGATGGGTTAGACCCCTTTTTATTATTGTAACAAACTTGTTTAACAGAATGTTGTCGTCTCTCTAGGCCCGTGCAGAAACCCGCCTCGGCCTACTTGTTTTATATTCGAGGGTGAGGTCACAGCAGTCACTTGACTGACTCTCATTTTATGAGATGTTATTTAACACAGACACACAGAAAAGCGAAGTGTGGCACCTTAACAAGCTTCAACTGCTGCTTGCGACCGGCGAAGGCGTTGAGATGTTGGCTGAGGGGATCCAGAAGAGTCCTTATGTCTGTCTGCATGTTGCTCTGCTCAGCCAGGCTGTTTAAAGGAATGAACGGGGGAACGTTATGACGGCTGATCCTCAGCGTGGGCTTCAGGTCCATCTCCAGGTTGTAAGTCTCTAAGTAGACGCCCTCGTAGGCCGTTGCCATGGACACGCACACTCCTTTACCTTGACGGGTCTTTATGATGTCGTACCCACCTGAGTGGCATCAAGAGGGAGGATGAAGACGTATTGTAAACATCTCACTGACAAATATATAAGAACTGGGTGAATGACATGAGAAGAGTACCAATGATGTGATGAGCATGCAGGAGGTCTTTCAGTTGTGTGTGTCTGGCCATCAGTCGCAGTAGTTGTGAGTTCTCAGAGTCTTGATCCATTTCCTCCTCATCCTCCTCATCTTCTTCATGTGTACACTGTTTATCCATAGATGCCCTCAGTTTCTGGAGACTCTGTGGCAGGGCGGTGTCACCAGCACCAACAAATCAGATGACAACAAAACAAAAGAAGTGCAGCAGCATTAGGAATAAAGTTAGTGGTGGAAGAAGTATTCAGATACTAATACCACACTTAAAACTCCATACCACTCCACTGTAAATAAAAGTCCTGGATTTCAAAACCTTACTTCAGTAAAAGTATGTGAGTATCATTAGCAAAAGGTACTTAAAGTAGGGCTGAGCAATATGACGATGTATATTGTGTAAACAATATAAAAATGTCTGTCGTTTCTATTGCGGTATGGGCTGCTGTACACACAGCTCTATGCACAACAAACAGCGATATCTGTCTTAGAATAACTAATAATTATTAATGCTGAATATGAATAATGTTGTGGGACTACTGCTTATTTCATGGGGTATTTGGGGATTTTTACATTATTACATACTTATATATAAAATTAAAAAAAATAAATAAACAAAGCATTTAAATAGGTACCTCAAGTACCTCAAATTTGTCCTCAAGTAACAGTACTTTAGTAAAAGTCACTGGTGAAGATGAAGGTCGGGCTGTTGTAGAGTTTTAACTGGCTGTTAATAAGTGTTATTTTATAGCTTTTATTCTATGTAAACTGTGTAAACTCAGCACATTAAATCAAACATGTCACCTTGTGTGTCTCTATCTCTGCCTTCAGTTGGTCTCTCTGGGTCATCAGTGCTTCAGCTTTAGCCTTCAGCTTCTTCACACGACTCTGCTGCTGAGGTGGAGCTTTACGGCTTCTTGCCTGAACTTCCAGCAGACTCAGATGACTCAAAACACCTGCAGAGGAAGAAATACTCTGATTGGATTTAACTCTCAAACGACAGAAATGACAAGTCAGCTGAACAAAGACAAAACTGAGGTCGTAGTTTTTGGAGCCAAAAGGGAAAGATTAAAGGTTAGTGCTCACCTACAATCTGTAATGTTAAAAAACTCGGACCAAGCCAGAAATCTTGGTGTAGTCATGGACTCTGACCTGAGCTTTAACAGCCATATTAAGACAATTACAAAGAAGAATATAGCAAGAATTAGAGGACTGATGTCTCAGCAGGATTTGGAAAAACTAGTCCATGCATTTATCTTCAGCCGACTTGACTACCGTAACGGCATCTTTACTGGTCTTCCTAAAAAATGGATCAGACAGCTGCAGCTGATTCAGAACCTGCTGCTGCTAGAGTCCTCACGAAGACCAAGAAAGTGGATCATATCAGTCCAGTTCTGGGGTCTCTACACTGGCTCCCTGTCTCTCTCAGAGAATTGATTTCAAAATACTCCTGCTAATTTACAAAGAATGAAATGGTTTGGGGCCAAAATACATTTCTGATCTTCTGCTATGTTATGAACCATCTAGACCTCTCAGGCCATCTGGATCAAGTCTGCTTAGTGTCCCCACTAAACATGCAGAAGCAGCGTTCAGTTTTTATGCACCAAATATTTGGAACACGCTCCCAGAAACCTGCAGGACCAACTCCAACTCTGCGTTCCTTTATATCAAAGCTTAAAACTTTCCTGTTTGCTGCTGCCTTTTGTTAAACCAGATAATGATCTTATTTACTGCACTAGAACTTTTACTCTTGTGTGTTATATTCTATTTTAGCTTCTATCCTTGCTTTAATTTTCTAATCTTTAATGTTTTTATGTTTTTATAACTGTTTTAATTATGTCTTAATGTTCTTTTGCACTTTGTCGCAATGTTCTTGAATGTTTATGTGAAGCACTTCATCTTTTATTTGGATCTCCATTAGCTGTGGCTGAAGCCCAGCTATTCTTCCTGGAGTCCATTTTAATCACTTTGAACTGTTAGTGCTACATTTCAGTACACAATCACATTACAATCTTTACACCACAATGACCACAACGTCAAAAGCGACAGCAACAAAACTCAACAATATTTAAGACACAACCCAACACACAACACAGAACCTATAGGTTCAAGTTAATGCTTTTCAGAGTTATAGAGCTAAATATGATTTATTAGTGGTTGGACCATATAGCATATTATGTCAAAATACAAAAATATACAAAAACAGAACAAGCAACAACTTTTTTTACCATAAGTATGAACGGGACTTTGTATTTATCCAACATTAAACCTTTTATGATTTGATGTTTGCTAAATCGTCTTCGCAGCTACAATAAGACTGGTGGCAAAGGACATTAATGAGGGACACAAATACCCCACACCTCACCTCCATACCATTATTGACACACAGTACACCTAAACTGAATGGACTGTAATGCTGTGCATTATGCTGCCTTCCACTGTGTAATTGTATGAAATATATTAATTATTTATTTTTTAAAATATTTTTTAGTTACAAGTTCTTTTATATGTATGTATGTATGTATGTATGTAT
>CAKAOH010021532.1:68730-112167 GCA_916701665.1 Sebastiscus tertius | reverse complement strand
ACACTGCAGGTATAACATCCGTGCAGTACACTAAGCAGAGGGGTTTTATTACCTGTCCCTGCAGGGATACGCCCTCTCAGCATTTTGTTGTACAGTACG
The DNA here is from genome assembly GCA_916701665.1 of Sebastiscus tertius. NCBI lineage: Eukaryota > Metazoa > Chordata > Actinopteri > Perciformes > Sebastidae > Sebastiscus > Sebastiscus tertius. The sequence continues at coordinate 112,068 of CAKAOH010021532.1, read as the reverse complement.
GTGCTGATATTATGTGCAAGGTGAGGGAGGGGCTCTAAAAGATGGAAGAGATCCAGTGTGGACGGACATGTGGTCTGCCAGTGGGCAGTATGGCCTTGATGCTCAGCAGCAGTTAAAGCCTCTGCTTGGCACCTCTCCATATTGGATCTGACCAGCAGGGCTTCGTACTTCACCACAGATTGATCCGGCTGCTGCAGACTAAATCAGACTGATTTATTTTAATGCGGTGATATCTAATCTCAGAATTGGGCTTACAGGGGTGAAATACAATGAGGGAGGTAAAACATGGAGATTTCTATATAGAATTCAAAGAGACTCAAAACCCCCAACCCTGCTTTCATCCAACCTTGTTTTTTACCATTTTCCCATCCTCCATTCTTCTCTCCTCCTTCCTCCATGTGTGCTGTTGCCTTGCAACCCAGTATTAGATGTGCGGTTGATTCGGGAGTAATTAGCACTGTCGAATCCCCGGTGGCGTGTGTCTGTCCGTGAAAATATATAGAAGGGAGGGGAACGGAGAGGGTGAGGGGAATGGTTGTGAAGGGAGAGAGGATGAGAGAAAAGCAAACAAGGGAGTAAAGGAGGGAGGGGAAAAGACGGAAGACAGAGAGTAGGTTAGGAGGAAAGGATAAGATAGAAGCAACAGAAAGAAATTCAGGTCTGATTAATGCATTAATGACGCCAAGAGGTTTGTTGCTGCACGCAGTAGAACTAGATTGTTCTCATATATTCTACGCCTCGGGCTTTTTGCCAAGTCTATTTCTCAAGGGGAGGATTTTCATTGTCTTTTGAACTTTTACTACATGAACTGCTTTATGAAGGGCTTCCTAGAAACATTTGTAGGGCTTTTATGCTTATTAAGAACAGTTCCCCTGAATAAAGTTAATTTTTTTTCATTCGTGGAAGTGTACTTTGAATTTAATCATGTGAATTACCCATGTATCACTGTTTGAAACACAAAATACGTAAGGGATATTGTGCAGCAAACAGGTTATTGTTGTGAAATAAACCTCTTCAGGTCGATATGGCACTCCACTAGCTGTACATTATCCCGCTTATTACACGGCTACTTACTTAAGAAATCAATAATTTGACACAAAAAGAGTACGGAAGAGTCCAACATCAGAACCGCGCCCATAGCAACAGTCTGTTATACATAGCAACAGTCTGCTATAAAGTAATAACAGACCGTAGAACGCCGTGATTGACTAATCAGAGTCGAGTATTCAACTATGCAGTGTAATAAACAGCTTTAAAGCAACACTTGTGGTATACGCTTATCCACTTTCTTCTCAGAGAGTTAGATAAGAAACTCAATATACCACTCTCATGTACGTTTGAAGTAGGATATCAATCTTCTCATCTAACTCTCACCAAGAAAGCGAACTAGCGTGTTTCTCAAAATGTCGAGCTCAACCGAACAATAAGTGCATTTTTATGCCTCCACGCCGGAGAGAGTTATGACCGGAGGCATTATGTTTTCGGGTTGTCGGTCCGTCCGTGTACATACGTACAGCCCATTCCTGTGAACGTGATATCTCGGGAGCGCCTCAAGGGAATATCTTCAAATTTGGCACAGGCGTCGACTTGGTCTCAAGGATTAGATTGTGGTGGTCAAAAGTCAAAGGTCAAGGTTACTATGACCTCACGTTCGTCCCATTCTCGTGAACGCAATGGTCAAAGGTCACTGTAACCTCACAAAAACACGTTTTTGGCCATAACTCAAGAATTCATATGCTAATTATGACAATTTCCCACAAGTGTCTAACAAGATAAAATCATGAAGTGATGACATTTTGGACAGAGAGGTGGTAATTGTAGTTCAGGATCAAGATGGTTGATTGGCTGAACAGCTGACTTTGTGTGAGGTATAATTTCATAAAATAAAATCAATGAAATAGTTATTTGTGTTCACCTTTTAGCTTGTAGTGCGTTCATTGTTTAAGGCTTAGTGATCAGGAACACACGAACCAGCAGGTGGTATCGGGCGGAGGATGACGAATGCAATTATCTGTCCGCTTGACAGATGATATGCCATCCATCACGCTGCATTAGCACACAGGAAGCCTGGACCCCACAGCGGGGAGGAGGAGAAGGGAGGGAAAAAGGGGCAAGACAGGAGACCCCCGGTGTCTCCATGATGGATATATGATACTTCTGGTTACACATAGATTTCCCAGCACTAGCTCTGCCTTCAATGCAGACAGCACTAAAGCCTAAAAAGGCTCTCTCTAAACCGCAAATCCACTCTTAGGAGATTGTTGAAGACAACACTGCAGCTTATGATCGATAGAAAATAATAATTGTGTTGACTTTCACAAATGAATTTGTCCGAGATAAAGATCCTGCTGATTCACAAATACGATCCCGTGTTCTCTAGATGTCTATTTAACTATTGATCCGGTCTGTTCTGTAACAGTAAATCAGCAGATTGATTGATCAGTCACGCACCTATCAAGCCGCAGTACCCTTCATATTCATTGCTGGAAGAATTAGGAAAGAAACAAGTAGTGGGAAGACATAATAATGTAGTAATTATTGTCTTTCTCCTACCTGGTTGTCATTTGGAAGTTAATTCTTAAAGATAACAGCTGTAAAGGAGCTTAAAACATGAGTCAGCCGGCTCAATAGCTCCATGCCCAGACATATTACGTATACCAGTTCCCTTTTTAATCCAGTTGTGTGGGGGCAGTGGAACAAGTGACATTGAACGTTGTGCTCAGGGGGGGGCCCATCTTTGCTGCTGAAAGTCACCGTGGTCGATTGTTCTGTTGCGGTGGAAAAGGAACTGACAGGAAGGAGAAAGGTGCTGACACATACGGGGCATCCACCCTGGGGAGATTAATCTATAATCCTGACATGTGAGGACTTTTTTTGATGCAAAAGGAAGGAGGCACTGAATTTAGTTGTTCCACTGATCTATTTCTGGTGCGGTGCCATCCACATTGATGTTCCCCCTGTCTGGTTCAGTCTGTGGCAGGCAGGCTATACCAGTCTTGCACTTTCTATTCTGCCAGGAGGAGAATGCTCAGTGATGCATGTCACATTACCTCGCCTCCCTGCTGAGACAGAAACGCACTGGGCATTAAGGGTTTTTATATCGATCAAGGTAATTGTCAGGGTCAACCAAGCCCCAGTGCACAATGTGTCATTTTTTGACGAGGTTGGCTCAGACACACGGTAATTTGGCAGCGTGATGGTAGTGGTGGTGGTAATGGTGGTGGTGGTAATGGTGGCTGCCTTGTGCTTCACTAGTCCTCAACATGTACAGACTGTACTTTCTGGTTCATCACATAAAATGCCGGTAAGCAGGGCGTAACCCACAGAGTGACAAACAAAGAAAAATGCTTTTCTATTACATTAGCAATGGCTTGTGAATAATAGCATGACAGGATGAACGATTGAGTGTCCTCTCATTTCACAGACCACTGAAAACTGTTTCCTCAGTCCCTTGTTCTTATGGAGGAGCTGCAGGTCATCAGTTTAAGACTGCTGCTCCCTCAGAACAAAGCTGAGTGAAGCTGGTTTCTCCCAGAGTCATGATTAGACTGACACAAAGCTCTGCTTCAGACTGATAATAAAATGCAACATGCAAAGGCTCAAGACATGACATTTTGGTCTTCATTTCATTTTAATTCTTCTTTTATTTGATGACGATGATGCAATCTAACATAGTTCCAATACAGGGCATGAAACTGATGAGCTGCACAGAGTTTATAGCTATTGCTAATTTTCAACTCTGGTCCCTAGTTGGGCTTTTACATGCACAGTATGATTAAAATGTACAGCTTTCGTGCGTTTGATACTGGCACTAAAGGGTTCTATGTGCGGTGGTATACCGAACGCCGACGGCCGTGACTAAGTCTTGATATTTAACACCCTGGGAATGAGAATGGGCTGATTTGTGTTGGCTTGTTCATTTATGTGAATTAACCTTCAGTTTATTGATATTAATTATATTTAATTATATTGTTGGAAAGAGACAACACGATCTTAAGACATTTTGATGCTGAACTTGCAGAAAAGAATTGCAAATGAAACCCAAAAACCCCACCCAAAAAAAAGAAAATGGTGATGTTGTTTTTGTCATTTAAGCCATGATGCTGAATTTATATGAAAGCTCCAAATGAAAGTCACACCAGGAATATTATTCCCTCCAGACAACTAACTCCATAAAACAAATCGAGTGCAATATTGTGACTACTAAAGGGTTGACAAGTGGCTAAAGAGTCGTTATTTCTACCATCACTGAACTCCCCAGAATATTAGAGGCTAATAGTGATGTACTGTACAGGAGCCAGTTCACTATTCACAGCAGTGAATGAAGGGGTTCTTCCTTATGGAGCAACAGCCCTCTGGGAGGAGGCGGCAGGGTTAATGGCTATGTGCTCCATAATGAGAATCTGTTATATGAAATATATATGGAGGAATCGGCCCAGCAGCCAGATAGCTGCTGCAGTGTCACGTCTCTGGAGACGAGGCACGCTCCATCTTCTGAATTTTAAGCTCAAGCAACACCCCACTGCCCTCTGAACCTAACAGGGAGCGTAATCTTCTTTTGTCTTATTCGCAGAAGGTTAGCAGCAGCATTTTCTTTGTTTTTTTATTTCTAAATTTCTAAATGAACAAACTAAAACAAGTCTTTTGTCAGTTGGCTCAAAGGGGAATTCAGTGATTCATGTATTCAAAAAGAAATGGAATAACAAGAAGAAGAAGAAACAAAGAGACTGAATGAGTGAAACCTGATGTGTTGGGGTGAATAATGATGCTGGAGAAACCCTGGACCAGAGGAAAACCCCCCTAATACACACAGAGACACAGACACAGTGGGATCACTGTCATTATCATAATCAATCATCCAAAACCGAGGATGATTGATTATGAGCCTGTCACACCCCACTGTTCATTTTCTATCCATATCTAAATGTTAGTTATGGCAAAGTAGACTAAACCATATTTAGTCCCCATTATACAAAGAGAACAAACAATGATTGGGTCTTTTTTAGTATTGATTGTTTGTCAGAAGTCAAGTAGAGCTGATTACTAACTGATTATTAGTTGATTAATTGATAGTCAGAAAATTAACCTGCAGCTATTTTGAAAATCAATTAATCATAACCATCATTTATAAATGGTAAATTGATAGTGAATTAAACTTCGTTAATAGTTATTTTACTGTTAACAAACAATGAAATGATAATAATCTTTACTTATTATTAGTAATTAGTAAAAGTGTTACAAATATCTATCTATGTAATGTTTATAGATGTTTTACAAACAAATTCTTTACGGTTTACAAATAATATCTTAATCATTAACAAATACTTAAGTAAATAGTGTATAAAATGTTATCATATACATACAATAAACTGTTAAAATAGCATCAATTATAACATTACTAATAATTAGTAAACATTAATTATCATTTAAACTATGTTTAAGCAAGTTACCATTTATAAATGATGGTTATTATAAAATGTTACCAGTAATTTCTCTAAGTAAAACTGCAAAAAATTCCCTCCTTCCAGTTTGGTAAATGTGAATATTTGCTGGTTTTCTTCTTCTTGTGTGATGGTAAATTGAATATCTTCATGTTTTGGGCTGTTTTTTTTTTTTCATTTCTAACTATTTTCTATTTTGTTTTGCAGGGCAGAGAATCCTTCACCATAAAAGTAATGTCCTGGAGACGGTGGTGCTTATCAACCCATCAGATGACGCAGTCAGTACCGAGGTAAAATGAGCTATAATTATTGTTAACAACATCCTCCTTATTCTGTATATTTGTATTTCTTCTTCCATCCTCTTATCAAGGAGGGATGACTCACAAATACATTAAATAAATGCACATTTACAAAGCAATTACAGCTTGAAAAGGATTATTATTCAGCCTTGACTGTCCACCGTGTTTGGCCAATTATCCACCCTCATAATAGGAACTGCTGTTTGCTGCAGTTGGTTAGAATAAAAAAGCAATTAGGAGCTCAAGGGACAAGACTAATGCATCAGTTACAGCTTCAATAACAAGTGCAACCTTTCACCTTTAGTTATTACAGTGAAGCTCTTGCTAAATTCTGATGGGAGGGAAGACTTAGGAGGGTCTGGAGCACAGATGACACAAGATTTGCTCTTGTGTCGCTGCTCCTTTTCAGCCTCCACTTTTCAGCCATGTCTGCAGTCAAACTGTGCATTACTAATATCTCACAGCACAGCAGGATTGACCTGGCCAGCCGCCCAGAACAGCTGATGTTGAAGTACAAAAAAGATAAAATGGCAAGAGAGGAGAGGCAAGTGATAGAGGGATTTAAAGAAGTGAACAAGTCAGCTAATTAGCTAATGGATTTGAGTGGCGTGAAACTGGTGATATTTCAAATGCACTAAATCATTAAGCTGATTGCAGCAGCAGCAGCAGCAAATAAATTACTTGTTTACTGCTTTTCTCAATCAATAATCAATTAAAGTCAAAGGTGCACTATCATTTTATTTACTTCTTTTAATTTCCAGGTTCGTTTGATGATCTCAGACACTGCCAGACACAAGCTTCTGGTACTCTCAGGGCAATGCTCTGAAAACAGCGGGGAGCTGATTCTTCAGTCTGGATCTTTCTCTTTCTTCAAATTCATAGACATATTCACCGACCAAGAGGTGAGCCAATGTGTTGAATTGTAATAAAATAGTTTTGTAATAGTTTTCCACATGAAAAAAGACTAAAATGATTAGTTTTGGCGATTTCGATTTTTTTACATTAGTTGAAGGCTTCCGTAGTCTTTTTATAGAATGAGAAAATCATATATTTTTGTCAGTAAAACCCTTTAAAGGTGCTAAATTTGATATTCAGAGCATTAATATAGCAGCAAACAGCTACTTGCTATATAAAGATATAGTAGAGTAATGTCTACCTGAGCAGAGAATGAAGTCGTTCTCCCTCTGTGTTGTAATCAGAGCTTCTCCTCGCTTTGTTAACATAGCCAGCCAGCCGCGTGTGCTTTTAGTGCATGTTCGAGCATGCCCCACTGGCTAGCTCACAGCCGCTGCTCTGCACTGTTCTCATACGGTGGTTACAGCTGATAACACCATCCCGACCGACGGCGTCGTCACGGATAAGTAGCACCCACCCTCCATCAGCACTTTTGCCGTTGTTTGCACTGTAACACCATTAGCACCGTTAGCTGCGAGCCACTAGCTCGCCGTCGCCAAGTTGAGAGCCGTTTAGAGGCAATAGAAATGCTCCCAATCCTATATTTAGCACCTTTAAATAAAAGTAAGAAATGCTTGGTGGTTACCCTCCGTAAAAAAAGCTTTCTAGTATTACATAATAGTCTTTAAACTTGACATACATAAAGTACAGTAGTGCACATATACACATAACTGTGATTGCAAAGCACTATTCATTTCATTACGTACTCCGACATATTAGAAATTAAAGCCACTTCATTTTTCTCATGCACAGATTGGTGAATTGCTCAGCACCATTCACCCGGCAAACAAAGCCAACCTCACACTCTCCTGTCCTGAACATGGCGAGTGGAAAAACTCCAACTTGGACAAACACAACCTGCAGGACTTCATTAACATGAAACTAAACTCCACTCTCATTCTCCCTGAAATGGAGGGCCTCTCAGAGTTCACAGAGTATTTATCTGAATCAGTAGAGATCCCATCTCCTTTTGACATGCTAGAGCCACCGACCTCAGGTGGATTCCTCAAACTCTCCAAGCCATGCTGTTACATTTTCCCCGCTGGCAGCGGTGACTCCGCTCTCTTTGCTGTCAACGGCTTCAACATGCTCATTAACGGTGGCTCAGACAGGAAGTCTTGCTTCTGGAAGCTGGTGAGACATCTGGACCGGGTTGACTCCATTCTCATGACCCACATCGGCGACGACAACCTGCCGGGCATCAACAGCATGCTGCAGAGGAAGGTTGCAGAGCTTGAGGAGGAGCAGTCACAGGGTTCGACAGCTAACAGCGACTGGGTGAAGAACATGATTTCTCCAGATATTGGTGTTGTGTTTGTGAATCTTCCTGAAGACCTGGATAACCCTGAACCTAATTACAGAGTGCGGAGGAATGTTGAGGAGGCAGCTTTCACTCAGCAGTTCCTCACCAAGCTAAATTTGAGGTTAGAGCCTTTGCAAAGGCCCGTTGGAAACGCTATAGAACCACTCATACTTTTTCAGAAAATGGGTGTTGGAAAGCTTGAGATGTATGTGCTTAATCCATCAAGGAACAGCAAGGAGATGCAGCACTTTATGAAGCAGTGGACAGGTAGTGAAAAAGACACCGCCTCCATTCTGCTGCCAAATGGAAAAGAATCTGAGTTCCCCGTCTCTTACTTGACTTCCATCTCTTCACTCATTGTGTGGCACCCGGCAAACCCCTCAGATAAAGTTGTGCGTGTTCTCTTTCCTGGAAATGCCACCCAGCATCACGTCTTTGAAGGTTTAGAAAAACTAAAGCACTTGGACTTCCTGAAGCAGCCAGTTGTCACTCAGAAAGCGCTGTCTTCTAATATGCCGTCAACACCAACACTAAAGCAAGCTAAGATGAAACACAGAACAGACAGCAAAGAGAGCCTAAAGTCTACCCCAAAGCCATCACCAAGCAGAAGCATCAGGAAGGATTCAAAGGAGGAAGCACCAGAAAAGGCAAAGACAGATGCAGAATCATCACAGGAAAAAACACAAAAGACTGAGAAAAAAGAAAAGGCTCCCCTGAAAAAGGAGAAGGCAAAGGCACCTGAGAAAGAATCAAAAGCAAAGGCAGAGCAAAATGAGACTCCAGAAAAAAAGAAGTCTGAAATAAAACCCAAAGTTGAAAAGATTGCTAAAAAGGAGACCAAAGTGTCTGTGGAAAAGAAAAAAGAGGTTAAAAAAGAAGTAGCGAAGAAAGATGATACACCCAAACATGAAGCTAAAAAGGATGAAAAGGTCAAGAAAGAGGAGGCAAAGAAAGTTATAAAAAAGGATTTCAGAAGAGACTCACCTATGAAGGAGAAGAAGGAAGAAAAGAAAGAGCAAAAGAAAGATGCCAAAAGGCCCTTTAAAGACATAAAAAAGTGCGCTGTGCCTGACGAAAAGAGTCTCGCACCAAAACCAAAGCCACTGAAGAAAGACAATGCTTCAAAGAAAGACCCAGGAACCCCGTCAAAGTTAAAAGACAAAGGAAAGCCAAAGGTGACAAAGAAGGAGACAAAGGTCGATAGTGGCAAACTTGCAGCGAGTGCAGCTGTTGTTGCAGAAGACCCAGAAGCAGTAAGATCTCTGATGTCCACACCAGAGGACCTCACTAAGGATTTTGAGGAGCTCAAAGCTGAAGAGTTGGTGGAAGATGATGCGACAGTGCAAGAAATTAAGGAAGAAGAGGCTGTGATTATCCACCATGAGGAAATAATGCAAACCAAAGAGTCACCTGAGGCATTAGAGTCCATGGATGAGGGTATAACCACAACTGAGGCTGAAGGAGACAATGGAGAGACTCCAGAAGAACAAGCTCTCAAGGGGAAACTCAATGGCAGTGTAAGTGAGAAGTTTGAAGATGAAGGCACTGTAATGGAGGAGGGAGGGGATTATGAAGAGAAAGCAGAGACCGAAGAAGTTTATGAACCACAGAGAGCGGAACCAGATAAGCTTACTCCCAGTGAAGATGAACACCAAGACAGAGATGAAGAAGTCAAACCAGGGGATAGTGTTGAAGACAAAGATGATGTAACTAATAAAAATGTAGAAGTAAGTGAGGGAGAAACAGAGAAACGTCATCTGTTTGTATCAGCCTCACCCAAAGTGTCCTCACCTGTTTCTCCAGCTGCATCTATCCATGATGAAATGCTTCCAGTTGGCTTTGAGAGCTCAACAGCCTCAGATGATGAGAACAGAGACGAACCCCCCGAGGATTACACCGTCACCTCTGGCCACACCCAGTCCACTATTGAGATCTCCAGTGTGCCTACTCCAATGGATGAGATGTTGACCCCTAGGGACCTTATGAGCGACGAAAACACCAATGATGAGTCTCCTTCACAGGACCTTGGCAGGATCGTGGCATCAGCATCTGGAGAGTTTGATAGGAAGAAGCTGTCTCCACTTGCGGATATGCCAGAGTCAGATCGCTCTCAGAGTGATGCCACAGAAGGCCAGGACTACAGCCACTCCGCTTCCACGATATCTCCCCCTTCATCACTAGAAGAGGATAAATTCTCAAAGGGATTTCCCTCTGCAGGGAAAGCTGAAGGGTTTGCCACAGCTCAAGAGTCATGTGACACAGACTTAGGTAGACTCAGTTCAACTTCCACAACACCACCACTTGTGCGTTCTCCTTCAGTGGACCGCAAGGACAAGTTTGATTCTCCATCCTTGTTTGCTGCTCCAATAGAACTGTCAACCACAATGGCCAGGACAACAGCCGATCCCTCCATCAGCCCAGATGACAAGACATTGGAAGGAGCTAACTCGCCTCAGTCCTCTGGTCACACACCTTACTATCAGTCACCAGTAGATGAGAGAGGAGGAGCCCTACCACTTGTGTCAGAAGACGATGCACAAGGCCCAGTAATTGTGGAGGTCACAAGTGATAAAGAGGATGCTTCCAATAGAGGTACTCCAGAGCCTAATGAGCCAGAACGAGAAAGTTCCTCCCCCCTAGAGAAGGAAATGTCCTCTCCAAAAAGCCCAACTCCAACTGAACGCGATTCCCCAACGAAGATGGAAAAGTCACTCTTTGATGTAGATCAGAAGAAAACTGAAGATTCAATCTTGTCCTCAGCACCAGTGACCAAACAGGAATTAGACACTAATCCTTTCACAGCTTTCAAAGAAGAGAGTAAAATGTCCATTTCAGAGGGTACCACATCAGACAAGTCAGGAACCCCTCCAGAGGAGGTGGTAGCAGAGGATACGTTTTCACATTTAGCTTCAGCATCCACCGCCTCTCTGGCCACCAGCTCCTTGCCAGAACCCACCACTGACTCTCCCTCCCTTCATGCTGAGGTCGGCTCTCCTCATTCAACAGAGGTAGATGACTCTTTGTCAGTCTCCGTGGTTCAGACCCCAACCACCTTCCAAGAAACCGAGGGATCTCCAACCAAGGAAGACAGCCCAAGGCCCATGTCTATCTCCCCAGACATCTCACCAAAGGCGAAAAGCAGAACACAGGACACAAAATCCCCAGAGCACTCCACCATGTCAATAGAGTTCGGCCAGGAGTCCCCAGACCACTCCTTAGCCCTGGACTTTAGTAAGCAATCTCCAGAGCATCCATCTGTGGGAGGCAGCTCACGTGCTGCAGAGAATGGCCCGACTGAGGTTGACTACAGCCCCTCAGATGGAAGACCATCTGAAGACCATAGTTCTCCAGTGGAGAAGCCTTTTCTTTTCGAAGAGAGCGATCCAATCCATGCCACTTGTGCAACCCCATCAGATGCATCTCAGTCCACTCCCTCTGTTACAACCCCATGCCAGATGACAGAGATGCTACATGCCGTGGCTGAGCAGACAGACAAGTCTCCAGTCACCCCAAAGGCATCCTCTCTCACCCACTCTCCGCATTCCAGTGAGCCATCCCCAGTGCTAGGAAGTCCCCCAGCTAAAGACAGCACCAGCCCAATTTCACCATCTGTGGAGAGCATTAAAAATAAGTCTGACACACAGCAGAAATATGACAAGTCACCCTCACCTCCCAAAGCTGCTTCCCCATCAGCGCCTTTTACCTTTTCAAAAGAAGATATCTTTTCCCCGGGAAAGGAGACAAATCCCTTTAAATGTGATGATTCTACACTTGAGGCAAAATCCCCTGTGAGCCCCAAAGTTCCCCTTCCATCATATCTACCTCTCTCCCCTGATCCGTGTTATTACAATTCTGCCTGTGGCTCCAGGGACCCAGACTCCACTAAGAAGAGCCCCTCTGCTCCATCTAAGACAGATGTCGACCTCTGTCTAGTCACTTCATGTGAGTATCGTCACCCCAAGACAGAACTGTCCCCATCTTTCATCAACCCGAACCCTCTAGAATACTTCATCAATGAAGAGAAAACCATCGATGAGGAGAAGCCTCTGACCAAGTCAGGAGGAGGGCCCCCACCTCCAGGAGGTAAGCTTCCCGCCAAGCAGTGTGAGGAGACCCCACCCACATCCATCAGTGAATCTGCCCCCTCCCAGACGGATTCAGATGTTCCACCAGGGACAGAGGAATGCCCCTCCATTACAGCAGATGCTAACATTGACTCTGAAGACGACTCTGAGACTCTGCCTACTGACAGAACGCTGACCTACAGGCATGCCGATCCTCCTCCGGTGGCACTCAGGGACTCTGCTCCATCCTCAGGCCACCATGACGTCTGCATGGTGGACCCAGAGGCCCTTAAGGCTGAAGAAAACCTCCACAATGCTAATACAGATGGAGGAGAAAAGCCCAAGAAGAAAAAGCTTGTGAAAAAGTCTTCCTCACCAGCCAGGAAGACTGCTCTATCAAAAGTAAAGGACGTAAAGACTTCCTCTCCAAAGAAAAACATTGGAGAAGGGAAAGATGCCAAAAATGCAACCAATACCTCTGCATCCAGAGGTGTAAAAAGTGCCACATCAGGTGAGTACTATTTGTTCATTGTCATCATTTATATAACTTTACATTATTTGCTCATTTTTTTTGAGAACTTATCAAAGAGATGGGTTTATTTTTGCCTCTTTCAGGTACTGGCAGTGGAAAGGCATCAAGTGGGGCATCTCTGCCCAGCTGTCCTCCCATGTACATGGATTTGGTTTACATCCCTAATCACTGCAATGCCAAGAATGTGGATGCTGAGTTCTTTAAGCGGGTGCGCTCCTCTTACTATGTGGTCAGTGGCAACGATCCGACAGCTCAGGAGCCCAGTAGGGCTGTCCTTGATGCTCTGCTGGAAGGAAAGGCCCAGTGGGGAAACAATTTACAGGTAAGTAGTAATATGATTGTGTAAAAGTAACTGGAGTACCATGTGTTATTTATTTAGTTTTTTTATTGACATGAAGACAGTGAAGTTACAATTTTGAGCGTCAATTTGAGATATTTTGAAGTCCTTTTTTCAGGGTGCCAGATTGGTTTGAATGTATAAAGACAATAGTCAGTAGATTTTTTAGTTATGAGCAAATTTTGCAATGATTTATAATTGAACTTTGGCTGGCTCTTTGATCCACCGTTTGCATTTAGATTACGCCAAATTCCCACCAGTGAGGCCTGCAGCGAGCTGCCGTGCAATGTTTATGAATGAACTTTGACTGGCTCTTTGGTCCTCGTATCATCACATTTGCATATAGATTAGAATTTAGTATATCAACACGTTCTCATCCCAAATCGTTACATACCGATGCTTTGTCAGATCCCTCAGCATCACTTTTTCGGTCGCAGTAAACACATGCTGTACGGGTAAATGAAAACAAATAGATCAGAATGAATCAGCGTCAATTAATTTTCCTGCCATCTGATTTAAAAGCCATAAATAACATTCCATATTTTCTTTTCTCTGTTAAAATCCTGCTAGTTATACTACTGAACTCTGTATGCAAACATCAAAAAGGAAGAAGAGACAGAAAGACATAGAAGATATTTTTTTAGCTATAAGGATGATACTTGAATTCTCTGAATACTTGAGCTTATAGAAACCTCCCTCCTCTCTGGTGTCAGGTCACTCTCATTCCAACCCATGACACCGACGTGATGAGGGAGTGGTACCAAGAGACCCACGACAAGCAGCAGGAGCTCAACATCATGGTCCTGGCCAGCAGCAGCACCGTCGTCATGCAGGACGAGTCCTTCCCGGCTTGTAAGATAGAGATGTAGGCCTGTTCAGCAAGAGATCAGGAGGCCTAGTGGCTGATAATGAGAGGGATCATTATTCAAGGAAGAAAACAAAAACCCATGTAGCATAAAACCTAAGCAGCCACTTAAACACTTATATGCTAAAATGCTACTTCTTGTGTACTAAACCCTGAAAAAATAAATAGCTACAATGAGGACTAACACTAGTACAAATTAGCTTTGAGGGGCTCCATGCAAAGGACAATGTTTTCTATATAAAGTAAGACATCCTCAACGTGATTTTTAGATATAAATGGATTGTGCTGGGAGGAAATTAAAAACCAAATAAAACTAGCCAAGCCATGATTGTCCAATTAACTCTGGTACAGATCAAATAATGATGTTGTTGTTGATGTATTGAGTTTCTTCTGCATCCCCAGATCAAAATACATGAGAGCTTTTTAACCAATTTAACTAATGTCGAGGAACAAAACATCCCTCCGTATGGTATATTCTTGAATAGTGGCTGTTATCCACACCAAAGGATAAAACAACATGTTTTCTGTTATTGCCTTAGGGAGTCAAAATGAATGTATAAGAACTGGTGCAACTAGCAGAAGGGTAGGCAGGTAACGTCAATCCGAAATGGACTGTTAAATGGTTAGTTGAATGATGACAGATATGAATTAACTTGAGAGGATACTCAACCCTGATTAGCATTAATATGATGTCTGACTTTATTCATCACGGGCGAGACTAAGTGCCCCTACCATTGCGAAACCTTATGTTTTTAAGTCAGATGGGCTTTATTTGATTTTAAATGGATGGTTTTAAATCGGGTGTTTTTGCTGCTGATGTATGAATATTAATTTATTATGTTAAATTTAGTTTATTGTGCTTGATTGTCCAGATAGCCTTTTCACACCGTGCAGCAGGAAGTTGCTTCAGAATGCTCTCCCTTGCCTTGTAAAATCTTATCATTTCCACAATGCTTTCCAAAAGGCTTGCCTTTTATTTCAGATTGTCTGTTTTATTTACATATTTTAATTGATTTCAAAAAGAGAAGCTCTTATTTCTTATACTTGTTTTTATGTAATCATTGAGCTACGGGGAGCTAGCCTTTTCCCATTGTAAAGCTGGTGAGGCAGGATATTTTCATAAACCTTCAAATGTCTTGTTTTTCTAAAGCATTGTACTATAATTATAAATAGCTTTGTGGCCGATGGAGTGGTTGGAAGACATGCATGATATTTTAGTATTTTTTTCTCTTTTTTTTTCGATTGCTCAGACTTACATTAAGAACAACAGGGCTACGCTTAATAAACACATGTAAGGAGCATTTTTATGATTTTTGCAAGTTGTGCCATGACATTGTATACTATGGTAACTCAAACGGCGTACAAATGTGCACTGTATCGATACAACACTTGATGCAGTGCAGTAGTTTTTCAGGTTGAAGGCTGAAAATATATTGGGGACAGAAGAGTTTCTCCCCTTTAGCCGGGATGAAAAGGTCAAACAGTTTCAAGGAGAGGCGTAGTCTTGAGAGGGGCAGCACACAGAGGTGAGAGTGAGTGTGTTTTAGATGAAAGTATGTAAAACAAAAACTAGACACTTTAAACACATACATGACACAAACCAAACTAACAGTACAGAGGCCACTGATCAACTTTGACAGGCCACCTTCTGGAAAAAACAAATCACAACTCGATGATGACAGGCTTTGTTACTTTGGGTTATTCAATCGACTCACCAAGCTCACCAGATATTTCTGAAATGATGTCAGGTGTTCACGATACCACTATAGACCAGTTTACCTGCAGGGGAACCTCAAACCAACACCATAACCAACAACAAACCTACAAACTCTGAACTGACATTTTCTCCTTTCTCTACACTTCCTCTCTTTTCTCTCTCTGTCTATTTATCTATGCCTTTTTCTCCTCATCTTTCTCTCGGGAGAACTTTAATAATGTTTGTCTGCAGCTGTGTGGTATATTTGTCTTGTGATCTTGCATCCTCTCTGTCCCCTTTTTCCCAAACTCATATGTAACTTATAGCAATTAGTTTCAAGTGAAAGTATTCCTTAGTGCTTTCTGATGTTTGTGTGCAATATTTCCTCTACCCGTGCGGCGAATCTGATGTAAGAGGAACCACTACTAAAGAACAAACATTCAAAAACAACCACAATAAAATCTGTTGTGAAAAAGAAGGATTTGTGTCTTGGTCTTTTTTTTAATCTATTTACAGTGTGTTATACAAGCCTCTTCTGCTGAGCCTGGCTCATTGCACAGAATCATAAACGGAAATCAAATTGGAAGATATCATAAATCCAAATCTCTCTTACAAGTGAGTAATGATTTAATAAAAACATTTTGCTGTTTAGGCTACATGCCCAAAGAAGTTACACCTTTACAATTCTACTCATATAAAGAAGACAAGGGCTACGTTCCAAATCACATTTCACTTTTTATTTATTATTTAGTGCATGCTGCAGCAGCCCTTACAAAGTACATAGGCTACTGTTGCATGTAGTATGCATACAGTTGGGACATACTACTTCATCATAACATTGTGCCTTGAACTTTGTTTCCTCTCGCTCATATATCAGCTGCGCAGAGGATTGTGGGTCAGGATAGCCAGAAAAGTGTGCTAGCTTGCATACTGCAAAATGCGACCGGATGGAGTAGGACATCCTGGTATTTTTGGCATACTGCATTTGACATATTACACACATCTGTGCGTTCCATTACCCATACTACTATGCTATATAATATGCCAGAACAGGATTTAGTATGTCCCAATCAATACATAGTATGTCAAATACAGTTTACCAAAAGTAGCAGGATGTCCTATTACATCTGGTCGTATTTTGCAGGATGCAAGCTAGCACGCTTTTCTGTCTATTCTGACCCACAATCCTCTGTGCAAGAGGGTCAAAGTTCAAGGCACAATGTTATGATGAACTAGATCCCAGTTGTCCAGTAGTCCCAATAGAATGCAACACAGTACTTTGTGGGCAGCTGCAGCACGTACTAAAAGTAAAAAGGAAAAGTGTGTGATTTGGAACGCACCGTACGTATTGGGACATACTAAATCTTTTTCTGGCATTGCTACTGAATAGTATGGTAGTATGGGTATTGGAACACACTGTAAGAGTCTGCCACGCTAGCAGCTCTGTAAGGCTGTGCAGTGGTGCTTTGAGCCAAATGCTAACATCAGCATGCTCACAATAACACTGCTGATGTTTATTAGGTATAATGTTTACCATGTTCCCCATCTTGGTTCCAACATTTGCTAAATAACACTGACCACAAGTACAGCTGAGGCTGATATGTCATTGCTTTTTCATCATAAACCAAAGCATTTGACAAATTAAAAAAAATGACCTGATGTTAATATTATGTTATTATAATTATGTCCAAGTTATTACAGTTCATCCTGAGGGAGACATTAATGGCTGTACCAAATTTCATAGCAATCCATCCACTTATTGAGCTATTTCAGTCTGGACCAAAGTGGTGGACCGACTGAATACAAGCTCCTCTGTAATGATGCTGGAGAACAGAACATTGGCTGCCAAGTGAATGTCATGTGCACACAGACTATGAGATTGGCTGTAAGTGACAATGTGACCCAGGAGGGAAGTTGTTTCTTTTGGCATCCTTGGTGACCCTGACAGCCAGACAGACAGTATAGACGGGGCATGTACTGTAAGTTCCCTCAGTGTAGACGGAGACTTATTTTAGTCTTGAGTGATGTAACAAAGCTAAGATAAAAGAGCTGTGTGAGAGTGTTTTGACACTGTTCTCTACTGTAAGTAAAGGTATTTGCCTGACTATGCATGTTATATATACTTTATCATCCATGTATGGAAATTGTTTGAATATTTTAGCCCTGTTAGCTGCCTAACTCTAGAGATGGCAATGTTAGTCGGTCGGTCGGTCCACCACTTTGGTCCAGAAATATCTCAACAACTATTGGAGGGATTGTTATATAATGTTGCACAGAAATTCATGATCAACACCTGCAGTGGGAGAACACATAAACTGGCTGCAAATAGCACTAAATTGAACCCAGAACCATGCAGAGGGGCAGCAGTGGAAAAAAAAAAGATACCAAATGAATAAGATATATGCAGCATATAACAAATTAATAGATCTAAAAATATAGAATATCTAGAACATGAAACATGTCAGAAGGATATGAGAAATTAACATAAATTTAGATTGTATTTAGCTCCTCCAGTAGTGAACTCAAGGACCTCTTACTGTAGATCAGACTGCAGGGACACTAACTGAGAAAGCAGAGCAGAACAAGAGGACGTGTCTCCACAATTCAACATCCATTTGCTGTACGGTGGCTGATGTCTGATGTCTGAGCCAGTCTCTCAGAGCTGTTTCAGCAAATATATTCCACACCAGTGAGTGGAAAGCTTTTATATTTCCATCCATATAGTGTTACATTATTATTATGCAAATGAGAGAGCATCCCCACTATTTATCTAAACCCAACCCACAGCTGCAGGCGTTTATGATTTAGTATACAAAATCAGTCACTGAGTGAATAGGCAGGCATATAAATGCACATAACACGTCTATAGATGGAAGCTAACCTATTTTCCTGTCTTTCAAGGACGGTGACATTAGTGCAATGTGCACACAGTAATCAGTACCAGCTGTTTTTCTTTTTTTTCTGTGCCAAAACTGTTTCAGTGGGGACATTTATTAATGATGATGGGACACCCCGGGCACTTTCCGAAACCAAAGGGAAGTGCACGCAGGGATAAATCAAAGGAGATGTAAGAGCTCCTATCTGTCGGCAGAACCTGGCTGTTTTGGGAAATCAAAGCCTGAGTGCTAAAATAGACTTCCCCTACAAACAGACCACATTTCCCTGTTGATTATTGCATTATTTGAGCGACTCAACATGAGCTGCCACCACTCTAAACCCTCAACCTGTAGCTATAGATGAGCTATATGCTGGAAAAGCTGTGCTTTTCAAATTCATACAGTATGCACACAGAGAGAGGGAGAACTCCACAGAGACACACACACCTTGCAGGATACTATAAATTATCCAAGCCCTCGTGTTCTGATTGGCTGAGCAGCTGGATGGGCTGAGATGTTGTTGCCAAGGCAACAGTCGGGAACTCCCTGTCCCAGCCCTATTTTCCTCTGTGCGAGATATAGTCTATCTTTGGAGTTACTTTAAGAAGCACCTTAATCGATGCAATGAATCTCCTCCAAACTCACTTCTCGCAATGACTGCAGAGTTTAGCAATTATGTTTCCACAGAAGTCGACCCAAAAAATCACATCTTACCATTAAACCCTGTATGAAGAAACAAGAAATACAACATTATATACACATTATATAAAGAAATGTACACAAGTGTGCATTTGTGTATGATAAACAACTGAATAAGCCTTTACTTCTATTAGAGTTCTGACATTATAATTTTCAGCATATAGTTACAAGGAGTCAAGAAGAATCTAGAAAGTATTTCAATAAAGATTTCAAATGTATAAACCACAACATCACATAGAAAATGATGCAGCAGGACTCTTTCATAAGGACGTCCTTGGTTATGTAATGCTGTAGAGGTCAATGGGTACATTACTGTCAGGGTTCGGTGCTCACCGAGTGAAGGTAAATGCAAATCTCTTTAAATGAGATGATAGTCATACTTCTGACTTATATTTTTCCAACATAATTCAGGCAACGTTCGTGGCCTTTTTACATAAAATTGTATAAGTTCAAATGGTAATTTGGTTTTAAAATATTTTGCAAAACCAAAACTGTAGTATTTGTGACTATAATCAGAAAAAAAAAGAAATCAAAAATGGTGGTGTTTGAATGTCTCAAAGGACGTTTGTCTTGTAAATTATGCCAAAAATGAAATAGCCGTTTTGCAAAGTGCAGAAGAGACTCTGGGGACTCTGAAGCATCTAGAGGATCTAGTGTGATAGTCGTTTGAAACAGGAGAAATCATGTTGCTTGTGCTGTATACAGTACAAAGGTACATACATAAACATTAATCTTCCTCTGTATATATGTTATATTATGATGTTATTATTATTATTTTGGAGTTGTTGTTATCATTATCATTATTATTATTATTATTATTATTATTATTATTATTATTATTATCATATAGCTACATAAGTGTGTCTCAAACTTCCTGACAGCTGCAAACTCATCAGTCATGTTCAAGTTTAGTGCAACAGCACCACCTGTAGGTTAAAAGATTAACATCTTTTTGATAATAAAATAAATAAAATAAAAAATAAAAATAAAATAAAATATCCAGTTTAAACATGTAATGGCACAAAAATTAACAGAGAGCTTCGTGTAACAGAGAATAAATAAAAAATAAATGAGGATAACATTTTAATTATGTTAGAATTACTGTTCTGGTCCTGCAGCGCATGCACAGGATACACAGGATATTGGATCATACCAATTGCATACTGCTTATTACAAAATAAAAAAACAAATAGCTACACACTCTGTCTTACTCCTGTTAAAATATTTTTTAAGTTACCAGTACATTTCAAACATATATTTTACTATTCGGGCAGCAATCGGTGTTTAAAAGCTCAATAATCCCTCCACTAGCTTCCCCTCTGTTTTCATGTGAGTGGTACAGTCAGTGGGCAACATGGCGCTGGTGAGGGTCGGTACATGCTGTCGGTCGTTGGGTCGTGAGTCCTCTAAAAGAGTCATCTGTGGTGTTTTACAGACAAGTTGGATTGAAGGCTGCATAGGAGGTGAGACTAACTAAAGTGACCTTCAACACTTTTTAATTTAACAAGCAGACAAGCTACATTAGCAGTAAATAACCCACATGTTTATAGAGATACTGCACAGTAAGTGGTTTCATAACAATCTACCAATCCTCTGTTTACCTGAGCTTTCACCTGCAGGGTTTGCAGCAGTTGCATGGCTCTTTCTTATATGATGATGATTATAAGAACATGCTAACGTTATGCAGCTAGATCATGGGTCAGCAACCTTTACTATCAAAAGAGACATTTTAGGAAATAATAATAAAATAAAAATCTCATCATCATTGTTCAAGTTCAGGTTCAGGTGACTTTATTTGTACAGACAAGAGACAGACAAACAAAAAACATGACAAAGAGTACTCAAATGCTTACTGGGATCAGGACCCAGCAAAAAGAAGAAGGCCACAAGAACAATATTAAAAAACACTGAAATATCAGGACAAAAAAGACACAATAAAATGAGAAAAGGGATAAACTTTGTGATGAAGGTAACACAGTTTTGTATATAAGTCTAATGCAGTGAGGGCAAAAGAGCAAATGTACTACGGAGTATTGGGGCCACATTGAGGGGGAAAAAAATCAGAGATTTACAGAATAAAGTCATAATATTATGAAAAAAAAGTCATAATATTAGTAGAATAAAGTCAGAATATTACGAGGAAAAAGTCTTAATATTATGAGAATAAAGTCATAATATTACGAGAAAAAAGTCTTAATATTATGAGAATAAAGTCATAACTTTACGAGAAAAAAGTCTTAATATTATGAGAATAAAGTCATAATATTACGAGAAAAAAAGTCTTAATATTATGAGAATAAAGTCATAACTTTACGAGAAAAAAAGTCTTAATATTATGAGAATAAAGTCATAATATTACGAGAAAAAAAGTCTGAATATTATGAGAATAAAGTCATAATATTACGAGAAAATTTTTTTAATATTATGAGAATAAAGTCATAATATTACGAGAAAATAAAATAAAATTGTGTTACCTCTTTATTTTTTTTAAGGGTACTTTTTAAAAGCTTTTAACCTGAGAAAAACGCGAAAACTGGATAAAAGGAGCATAGCCACTTCAGGGTCAAACTTGCCTTCTTGATAGAATGACAACCAATACATCTTTAGAACGGCAAGATCTTCAGCTTTCCATCGGTGTGTTTATCTTTTCATTAGTAGTAAATTTGACAGAGATATTGCTGGATAAATTTCAGGATTGTCGGTAACCTCAATATCTTGGTAATCATCAAGAGTCATAAAATCAGATTTCTGCATCATTTTGGAATATTTAGCGCCTATTTGGTGGCTATAAACACAAGTACTATAATACTTTTACTTAAGTAAGATTTTGAATGCAGAATGTTTTCTTGTAACTGAGTATTTTGACATTGTAGTTATGCTGCATTTAATATCTGAATACTTCTTCCTCCTCTGGTTGTCGGCAACTGTTTCCTCTGCAGCTAAGAGGCATCTGTTGTCAGAAGATGTTATCAAACTACAAGACTTCCAGCAGAGGAAGCTGGCTGTGGCTCACCGTGTCACTGGATCAAAAGGTGAAGTAGTTCTCGTCGCTGACTCTAAAGCTGCAGTTTTTTGTGTCATGTGTTGTGATACATCCAGTAAGAGCTCATATTTTCACTTCATTTTACAGGGAATTATATTGAGCAGTTCAGTCAGAAGCTCCAGAGGAATGAGCTGATACTGAGAGATGAGCTGAAGCTTCTCCTTCACTTGTGCCAGTCTGCAGACGACATGGTGATAGCCAGAGATGCCATTTATAGGTATCGTACATCCTTTATTGGCAATTATTTTAAGCATGAACACACTTTGTAGCAACCGTTTCAGCATCAAAATCTGGTCTCATCTTCTTCTCTTTCTCTGAACTGCTTTTTACAAACATTAGAAAGAAGGAAATTAGATTCGACCCACTCCACAGAGCAAAACAAATATCTCTTCAATGGCTTTGACTATCATCATGCATCAAGTATCTCTATCTATCATTACATCTCAACTCCTTACAACCTTCTCACGGGACATGAATTTGGCCTTTTAAGTGCAATATCATGGACATAATCATGAACATTCTGCATTAACCATGCACTCTTGCACTACTTAAACCTCAGATTTGATACCGGCTGGGCAATATATCGATATTATATCGATATTGTGATGTGAGACTAAATATCGTCTTAGATTTTTATATATCGTAATATGGCGTAAGTCTTGTCTTTTCCTGGTTTTAAAGGCAGCATTACAACAAAGTGATTTAATTTTCTGAACTTAACAGACTGTTCTAGCTGTTCTATTATTTACCTTTACCCACTCAGTCATTATATCCACATTACCGATGATTATTTATCAAAATTATCATTGTGTAAGTCAAAAATAGCGTGATATTTCGTTTTCTCCATATCGCCCAGCCCGACTGTACATATATGTCTCTATGCAACCCCACCTAGATTGATCCCTACCGTTAACCTTTGTATATTTTTTATGATGCATACTGTTGACCTAATTTTAGTATTGTATGTATTTTGGATTTTCACCTTATTGTTATCTTAGAGTTTTTATATTTGCACTCTTCCCACTTTGTATTGCAACTGCTGCACAGCAATTTCCCTCAGGATTAATATATAAGTTTTATCTTATCTTATATTTTATGACATTTTAATTTGCACTCACTAGGTATCACGCAGAGAACCGGAACTTGGTGTATGGAGAGTTCAAGTTTGGTCCTCTCTTCGTGAGACTGTGCTATGAGCTGGGTCTGGAGGACTTGGCTGCTGCTACACTTACAGATAAGGTGAAATATTAAAATTAACCAAAACCCTGATTATTGACAAAGTGTCAGAGGGGGAAAAAACATTAGACTGTATATAAAGATGGATGACATGACAGCTCCCCAAAAGTGAAGCCAAAACATCTGGCTCGCCCCCTGGTGGCTGGCTGCAGTATAGGTCATAAATACCACCTCCTCCATGTTAGTGGATGGGACATGGGTCAAACTAAAAAGTCAAAGTACACGTCAAATAAATGTTCTCAAAGATGGTTTCTGTCGCGTCATCCATCTTTATATCCAGTCTATGGGGGAAAACAAGACATGGTTGATATTTTTCTAAGAGCCTACGTGGACTGGTAACATTTCCTCTCACTTGTCTGAACAGAGTATGAGGGGCTTTTTCAACGACGCAACATCCTTTAACATCACCATAGACATGTTATTCACTAAAGGCTCTTATGAAAGTAAGTGACAGATTAACCTTCCGGTGTTTATTTTCCTCTGAAATCGTTATCCCACGTGTATAATATTCCCAACCTTGGCTATTGCAGATGCCCGGGAGGTAGTAAAAACCATGAGGGACCAAGGTGTATCATTCAACAAAGACACATTGACGCTGGCATCTGGCACCTGCTATAAACTGGTAATTGATCTATACATCTTCATTAAGTCTGTTTTAGTTCTTCAGTCCCAAGAGTTCTATTTGTTTTAAGATGTAGAAACTCTTTGCAGTCAGTTAATGTTGTGTGTTATGTTGATCAGAACACGGCGGAGTCCTACAGGATCTGCACTGCTCTGATAGAGGAGGCACAGACCAGAGGGCACTTCATCCCCAGACATGCTTACTGCTTCGCTGTAGCATTAGCACTTCGACAGGTGAGTTGTATCTTCTTCTTCTATTCCTCTCATTCATGCAGAAAGATGTAAGGGAATATTATATAATCAATAATCTGTTTTACCTTTATTTTTTTTTTTGTTCCAGAATGACTTAGAAAAGGCACAGTCATTGTATTCACAAATAATGAGCACTGACAGCAGATTATGCCAAAACTTGAAGGTAAAGGTGCATCATGTTAACTGTGGTATACATTATTTCTTGCTGTTGTTTTTTTAAATTATTAACATATTCTTTTTTTATTTTGTGATCTAGGTTGTAATACTAGCAATGTCAGGAGCATTGACAGATGCCATTTCCCTCCTGTCTGCAGCCATGTTGCCTAAAAGCCCTTTTTTCGTGAAGAAGCCTGAATTTTCTCAGGAGGTGGTAAGTCTGTCTGTTTGCTTGTTTGCTCAATAACGCAGATGCTACTCATGCTTAAAAAATGGTGACAGGATAGCTACAGTAAGGATGCGGTAATTAAATGATTTCAATCATTCCATTTCTCAAAATAGTAAACACGAGATTCAGAGATGTACATCTAAATCACTGAAAAACTGCCAGTTAGCTCAGTGGCCTCTTGTGACCTCTTCCAGGTGGATTTGCTGCGCCTGCGGAGTGAGAGCGGACCGCACATGATGAAAGTGGAGCAGATAGTGACTCAGCTTGAGCGAGCCGATCAGGTGATTCAGCAGACCATCGACGGCATGCTCTGCCACACTCCCACAGGGAAGAGGAAACCAGCACCGATAATGGAGGAGAGGAAGACCAGCAGAAGGACTCTGAAGCCACTGCAGTCCACTCTGCTGTCAGAGTGAAAGAAGCTTTGCCGTTCCGAAGCCTGCCATATCTAAAGGGGTCTGATATGAGGCTCAAGAAACACTAACTCCGGTTAGAGTAGACTTTGCTACGATTACTGCATCTACCTCTCCTCAAACACAGACACAGTCATCCCTCTGCAGACTGGACTTTTGCAATCCCTATCCAAGTTTTGATGAAAAAGGTCACAGTTTGCGCAGCAGGCACTTTAACAATGAACTGCAGAGAGAAATGTACATCATCTAAATGGGTATGGATTTCCTTGCAAGGATCTCATGGAGTCATTTGGGAAGAATGTGTTGTATATAAATGTGTGAATGAGTGATTAAAGATTAATCAGATATTTAATAATGAAAAAAAAGACTCTTTGTGTTGCTTTCATGTGTAGGGGTGCTGGTGAATTGTTGTTTTCCTCCAGTCTGTGAAATCTTGCAGATGCCATTAGGAGCACCGGATGACACAGAGTCACATTTTTCAGATTACTTGTCTCATGCACTACTGTCAGGATATAGTCACCGTTTTATAAAAAATAACTTTTTAAAATCACATTTGCTCCAATTCTACCCACTGCTGCTTTAAAGGTCCCATATCATGTTCATTTTCAGGTTCATACTTGTATTTTGTGTTTCTAATAGAACATATTTATATTCTGTAATGTTCAAAAAAAACTTTATTTTCCTCATAGTGTCTGCCTGAATATACCTGTATTTACCCTCTATTTGCGTTGCTAGGCAACAGTTTGGGTCCATGTTTATTTCCTGTCAGATGATGTTATTTTCATACACTGCGATAGGAAATAAACTGGGACACATTTAGAATGTTTACATTTAACACCGTGTAATGATCTAAATATTGTATATTTGTGACATCACAAATGGACATAAATCTTATAACGGCTTGTTTCAAACGCACAATATCTGAATACGGGTTGTGTGTATTTCTCCGTATATTGAGCATTTTGATAGTTTAAAAGTATTTATATAGCACTTAAACCTGCTCTGTAGATAGATAGATAGATAGATAGATAGATAGATAGATAGATAGATAGTAACTTTATTAATCCCGAGGGAAAATCAAGTTTCCAGCATCACAGTTCCAAGGTGCAAAACATGTTAGTAAAAAGGCAGTAAAAAAGTTAGTAATGCAAAGTACAAAAAAAATATACCAGATATAAAAATACAAGGAGAAGAAGAAAACTGTTAAAACTGTAAAAGCTGTGATACACGACTATTAAAAAAAGTGAATATAGTGCAGAAGAGACTTACAAATTAGTATAGTGCATTATTATTATTATATAAAAGACATGAAAATCTCACTTTTTACAATATGGGACCTTTAAGCAACCTTTTCAAATGCTATTTATTTTCATAATTTCCATTATATTATAATTTCCATGACAGATAATAATGCACTATACTCACTTTTAACAGTCTCTTTTGCACTATATTCACTTTTTTTAATAGTATGGTATCACAGCTGTTACTCTGCACTATATTCAGTTTTAACAGTTTTCTTCTTCATCTTGTATTTTTGTATCTGGTATATTTTTTTGTTCTTTGTACTTTGCACTAGTACCTTTTTTACTGCCTTTTTACTAACATGATTTTGCACTTTTGCACTATGGAACTGTGATGCTGGAAACTTGAATTTCCCTCGGGATTAATAAAGTTACTATCTATCTATCTATCTATCTATTAGTATTAAAATATCAAAATCTCCCAAAACTGGCGCTCTCAATCCTTTCATCTGTTTAGATAATCACAAATATGTAGTAAAAATATTCCTTATCTGCTGATCTGAACACTCCCTGCATGTAAACAAACCATGACGCGCATCATATCCCTCCCACAATGCACCGCTCACATCTCTACTGAGCAGCCAGGAGGAGAATAAGGGAGCAGCTAACTGGACCTAAACACATAAACAAACAGCGAGGACAGCTTTAAGATAGTAAAAAAAGCGAGTTTTTGGATAGTTTTTGCTCTTTTCTAAGATTGTAAGAGGACGAATGCAGCGGTGATATCCACTCCTAGCGGCAGCTGGGTGACGGTGCTGTTAGCATCAGCTGTTAGCAGTAGCTGCGTTCAAAGACGCTGGTAAACATCAGTTCAGCTGGACACAGACAAACAGACAAAGGAAAGGAAAATTACTTAAAAGTTCAAATTAAAGTCTGGTATTGCCGATAGGGACCCGCTGTGTCGTAATAAACAAGTTGGCAGTCATTAGCTATTGTTAGGTCGTCTGAGGATTGACATCTGTAAATACTGGATAGGTTTATTTAGCTTAAGGCTAGAAAACACACAATGAGCACCGAGGCAGAGACTGCAGCGTCCACTAAAGCCACTCCAGAGGATGATGGCATGACATGGTGGTACCGATGGCTCTGCAAAATAGCTGGAGTTTTGGGAGGAGTATGTAAGTAGTTGTCTAAGTCCATTTCTTGTTAAGTAAATCCTAAAATCCTACCATAGTTGCATGTACAGTGAATGCAATGACAGCTGTTTTCTGTGCAAAACATGGGGATTTATTGTCTTTTCATCACACTTTTACACTATTTGTGTGCACTCTTATGCATTATCTGCATTAATGTGATTGTCAGGGAGAAACGGGATAGAAAAGGGCATCAGATTTCTATTTTTGATTATGTATAAACCTTCAATTGCTATAAGCCATGCCAGACAAAAGCTTTGTCACAGCCCCATTGTCCTCCTCCCTGCATCAGCCACTGCATTTGCATGGCTAGCATGTTATTCCTTAATTAAAACTATATGATATTAACACACATTAGTCCACAGCAGGCACTCTTTCCCTCGGGAGATCAGTGTGAGACAGACAGAAGTGATTTTTTTTCCTGCTGGCTTTGCAGTTTTCCATCAGCATTGCAGCTCCTCTTCTCAGTGACACCAGAGTCACAGTGCCTGTATCACATTAACCACCTGGGGTACTGCATATTCAATGGGCTCTGTATTATTAAGGAGGCTGGATGGTCTAAAGGAGCAAGATATGCCACATTGATCTTCCACTGTTTGTGGCAGTGTGGGCTCGTCTAGCCTGATAATAATAATCTATATTTATATAGCACGTTTCAAAACACAGTTACAAAGTGCTTTACAATAAAAAATAGAACACATTTAAAATACAAGGATAATGAAATGTACTAAACGCCTAAAAACCAAGAGAGTAAAACTAAAACGTCATAAATTATAAATAAAATCACAGAAAAGCAATTCTAAAAAAAGTGAGTAGCGAGTTCACATAGATACTAGGCATATTCACCCTCTCTGTAGAGTTTCAGCCTGAATCTGCTTTGCAGCGTTCACTCTTACATATAAAATATCTTACTTAGCACTTACTTGGTGTTGGCGTATGGACTGGCAGTCAAAAGAACGGCTGTCCTTGACCAAAGAAATTCTTGGTCGACTAACACTCGTACGATTTTATCAGCTTATGGATTAGTTGATTTAATTGACAGACCTGTAAAACTGAGTTTCTCCACAAAGAATCACACTAAAGCACCACTTTAGATCTTGTGTTTACCAGAGATGGGCTCAAGTTTCTTGGAAATAAGTCATTCAACGTGATAAAAAAGCTTAAAAAACTACTAATCAACTAAGATCAAAACGATTGATTAGTCGACTAATCGACTAAGACGGGCAGCCCCAGTCAAAAGTTTTAAAACACCCAATATTTAGGTAGATTGAGAAATGTTTGTGACTTATTGTGAAATGAAAGGGAGAAATGTTAATGGTGCTTTTTTTTTTTTTTTTTTTACATCTCCTTTCCTTCCTCCTTGTGTACCTCAAAACTTGACATGTCCTCAATCGGTTCATATATTTAAAATAAGCCATAAAGGCACTACAGAAGACACACTTTACATGTTGTGAATACAACTGATAATTGGATTTTTTCTTATCTACCTCCAGGACTGGCATCGTTGGTTGGTGTACTGCTGTTGTGTTAATTGCTTCAGCTGACACACTTCCACAATGTGTGATATTTCCATATCACACAGTATCTCAGAGCCTATACCAACAATTCCCACATGTGAAGCACTGACTTGATTTTTTTCACAGCTTTTTGACAACTTGTGAATTACTATTAACCAGTGAACCTGTGCATGTTAATATACCTCACGCTCATGTCATATTGCAATATACACATTGAGAGTGGGTAGTCAGACATTAGATGTAGGCAGGTCCCATTGGACCTCTGTGTGTGGGGCGCAGTGAAATAAGTAATGGATCTTTTAACACATATCATAGCCATGGCAAAAAGCTAGAAAAGGCCTATATTGAAAATGCTCAGATTATCAGTAAAGGAATCTTGTGCATGGAAAATGCAGCCTACTTTGATTTTAACACCGTGGTAATTAGTGTTTCAAATTCTTAATTTAGTTATGATATCTTTTACATCTAGATATGAGTGCTGGATTCCATCATTTTATCCAGATGTTTTCCCAATACCTTTAGATATAAGGCAGTCATGTGCTGCTCTTTAACAACATGTATGTGTGTTTGTTTGTTGTACATTTTTATCCACATACTGTACTGTATATGCTCCACATGTTCCGCATTGCTGATTGATGTACTAACCATGCAGCATATAAATGTTATCATGGCTTCTAAAACTGACTGAACTGGATCTCTTAATAGACACATCCACAGATCTATTCTGTCCTCTGAGATGTAATTTCACATATAAAATGTCAATTGGTCAGACCTTATATTTTAACGATCTGCCATATGTCTTATCTTAATAACAGCCCTTTTACTTTGTCTTTTCTCTTGTCCAAATCCTGCAGCCTGTGCCATTGCCGGGGTGTGGAACTGTGTCACTGTGAACCCTTTAAACATTGCTGCTGGAGTGTGGATGGTGTAAGTCTTAATACTTGTTTTGCTTTTTTAAATGTAGCATGCATAAATTAGCTCATTCACATTTCATAGGCCAATATATATGCTGTCGGTATTCAGGAGAATAAACAACAAACATACTATAAAACCACTTATTTAGACTATACAAAGCTGAAAGCTGTATTCTATATTAATAAGACAACACTTTAATTGTTCTGCTCCAGTTTGGCTAACTGACACAGATGTGAGCTGGTTCTGGTTCCACTGTTAGTCACATGCAAACTACCATAATATATCAATGGTCCATACTGGGCAAATTTAGGCTACAGTTTTTCTAATATCTCATGCATTATGTACTGGTATTACCTGTTCATTTACATTCCTCTATTTGTACGCACAGTATTATCTTACGTCGATGGTGAGCAGTAGTCTCATGTAGCCATGTGGCCACACCTACTGCTCAAATAACGGAGGTGTGGAGAAATTCTTGTCATGAACATGTTGCACCAAAGACTGCATTGAGTTGTTGAGAAATGGAAGACTTCAGCACATGCCACAGGAAAGACAACTGTGCCAACTTTTAGAGCTGAAACCATTGAATCTGTTAATCAATCTGATTTTTTTTTGATTTTTTTATTATTATTTTTAAGCTACAATCTCTAAAATGCTCTGGTCGCAGCATCTAATTTTTGGGGGGATTTGCTGCTAGTCTTTGTCATATATTAGTTAACTAAATATTTGGGGTTTTTGGTTCTGACCGGACAAAACAAGACATTTGGACGCTCACCTTGGACTCTGGGAAATGGGGCATTTTTCACTATTTTCTGTCATTTTTAGACGATCTAACTGTTTATATATAGTTTAATGCAGCCAAAGAGCTTTTTCATTTAACTCCAGAAAGAATATTTTGATGAAAATGTCAGAAACAAACACCGTCTGCCATTAATTTGTGAATTTTATATAGTTAGCTTGCCCGGCTATTTAAATAAAGCACTGAGAAACTCGGATTACAACACACACAGAGGGAGAACGACTTCATTTTCAGCTCAGGTAGACATTACTCTTCTATATCTTTACATAACAAATAGTTTTTTTCTGCTATATTAATGCTCTGAATATCTAAAAATATTTGTTTGCTGCAGTTTAAATTCCACGAACAACCTCACTGTAGAAATGTGCTTTCTGTTTCCATGACAGTAAACAATGAGCACGTTGTGCTCCAGCCCTACTTGAATACCTTGAATAATGACAATGACAGAATAATGGTTCTTTTCTACGCAGATGATGTGTTTCAAATCCTGCAGACCTGAGTTGTACAGTAGTATTTGAGATGGAAGTGCACAAGATAATTCACTAATGTGTTTATGTCCTCTCCTCCTGTCTCAAGGTTGAATGCCTTCGTGCTGTTCCTATGTGAAGTCCCGTTTTGTTGCCAGTTCATAGAGTTTGCTAATGCAGTAGCAGCCCGTGCAGACAAACTCAAACCTTGGCACAAGGCCCTCTTCTACTGTGGGTGAGAACAACTATGCATTGTACACGGTTGATGTCGTCGTAGACTGACCTTCACTGTGTGAAAGATTGAGTTTTTGTGATTCTTCTGTCTCCAGCATATACTTAATATGATTTACTGACTTCTTGTTTGTGTTTCTTGTTGGCTGTCTCTGTGGTCGCTCATTTTCAGGATGGCTCTGTTTCCCGTATTCTTGAGTTTCTCCTTTACAACCTTGTTTGGAAACGGCATCGCCTTCGCCACAGGAGTTCTGTACGGCCTCGCGTCTTTAGGCAAAAAGTAAGTGTCTCTTAGTAGCGTGTAACATGTAATGACGTAATATACTGTATATATAATGAGCTCTTATGAAGCATCAGAAGAAATGTCAGCTATTTTGTGTAACATCATTTATTTTCAGTATTTATTAGGTCTGCACAATATATCATTTTTTTAAATCATCATCTTCATTGCGATCTCAAAAGACTGCAATATTGCACTAATTTTTTGAGCTAGTTGAAAGAGAGCATCCATAGAAAACTGCATTTTAAAATGTAACTATCATTCTTTTTTTATTGGTGCCTTTTGTGTTCAGTTCAGTGTTTCAATTTGTTCAATAGAAGAATGTTGGATATCATTTATTTTAATTTTTTTAATTCAACAAGCAATTTGTTGTATTTTATCAGAATACTGAAAGCAGCAAATAGGCAGAACTGAGTACACTTTAATACTAGGGCTGTCAATTAAAATGTTTAATTGCATAATTGTACATAGTTAATCACGATTAATCACACATTTTTTATCTGTTCAAAATGTACCTTAAAGAGAGATTTGTCAAGTATTTAATACTCTTATCAACATGGGAGTGGGCAAATATGCTGCTTTATGCAAATATATGTATGTATTTATTATTGGAAATCAATTAACAACACGAAACAATGACAAATATTATCCAGAAACCCTCACAGGTACTGCATTTAGCATACAAATATGCTCAAATCATAACATGGCAAACTGCAGGGAACAACAGCTGTCAGTGTGTCAGTGTGCTGACTTGGCTATGACTTGCCCCAAAACTGCATGTGATTATCATAAAGTGGGCATGTCTGTAAAGGGGAGACTCGTTGGTACCCATAGAACCCATTTTCAATCACATATCTTGAGGTCAGAGGTCAAGGGACCCCTTTGAAAATGGCCATGCTAGTTTTTCCTCGCTGAAATTTTAACGTAAGTTTGGAGCGTTATTTAACTCCCTTCACGACAAGCTAGAATGACATGGTTGGTACCGATGGATTCCTTATTTTTTAGTTTCATATGATGCCAGTATCTTCATTCTAGCTTTAAAACTGAGCTCAATACAACCTAACAATCGCAAGTTGCGTTAATGTGTTATTATGGCGTTAACTTTGACAGCTCTATCTAGCTACTTATTAACTACCGCATATTGCATACTTTCCTTATGTCGTGCTGTCCTAGTATCTATTTGAATGAAATCTATACAATAGACACTTTGTAATGACTCATATCTCTCAATGTCTCACCCATAAAAACACTCCTCTAAAGGTCATATTAAAACCGGCTCTCATTAAATGCCGTATTCCACATTATAATCACTTAATAAGATTTTTATTTTATGCTTGTAACGAGCCTAATGAGCCTCTTTATTCATGCAAATTAACTTCTGACAAGGTGACCCGTGTAATAACCTTACAATTAACATTGCCGTCCCCACCTGTCGTACCCGCTTTTTCTTTGTTTCCACCCACCTCTCCCTCATCCTAACTTTTTATTACCCTCCTTCTCTCGCACCCTGTCGTCCTTTTTGTTTCTATCTCTCTCAGGGGAGACGCAGTGACTTACGCCAGACTGCAGCATCAGAAACAGGGAGATGAAGAGAGGATGACAGAAACGGCAAACGGGGCTCCGGAGTGAGGTGTCTGCCTTTCCGGCCTCCTCTTCCTCCCTTTTCTTCAGTTCTTACCATCCATCCTACCTCTTCCTCCATGCTCCTCTCCTCTTTCCCAATTCTGTCACTACATAATTATGGAGTTTATTTATTTACTTAATCTGCTGCATTCTTGTTGTCCTGACTTAATAGTATCCAAACAGATTGATGTTGGAGTCAGTCCATTATTTGGTACCTGGCGTGTAAATGAGATCTCTCATTGTGAATCGACACCTTAGATTGTGAGTTTTATGGTTTATGATCCTCTCATGGGTTTTATTTATTATTCGTTTCCCTTTGTTGTTTGTTGCTGCTGTCAATTGTAAGCACTATTTCTGCAGGAATTATGTGAGGTACATATTTTAAACCCAAGAGCCTTTCAAGAAATCCCGAGTAGAAATTAATGTGATTGTAAAATGTACATAATTGACTTCAGGTGATTCACTATGACTTTGAGGCTGTGATTCAGAGTTGTCTCTCTTAGAGAGTGCAGTGGGTAAAGAGAATAAGTCAAATGATAACACAGGGTTCAGACTTGTTTTGGCAGCACACCCAAATATTGAGATCAGCTGTTTTTACAGCTCTAACCTCGCTATCATCGCAAAGTTTTGAGCAGTGAACTCTGCATTTCATTTGAAGAACCGTCTTTAAGGGTGCTATTGATAACATTAATAACATTCAGCTACTAGTTGTCGCATTCTCCCTCCCCGGTTCCATTACATTTACTTCACAAAAAGTCGTTGCCAGACACTTATCGTCAGTCTCAGACATTTATATGTTTTTTCCACACCAACTGACGACCCAGAGATACCACGTGATACTAACATTGTTTTTTCTATTGGCTCACAAGCCTTGTTAGATATCAGATATCTTCCACAGAGAGAAACAAAACATTAATTTTGGACCCACCAAAATTTTTTAAATTATTAATTTAATCATAATCTTTTCTTTTTTTTTTCTCAGGAAAAAACATGCTTTTATTTGTCACCTTTCTAAAGGCTCTGTGGATGGATTATTATTTTTTTTTAAATATTAATCGACATAAAAATGTTATCAATAAGACCTTCAAGCAGTGAATGTAGATGATAAATTCAAGCAATGAAAACTAGTGCTACAAAAGCTCCATTTCCATTTATGATTGGGAGTCTTATTAAAGGATATTCAGAGCATTAATATATCAGCAAACAACTATTAGCTATGTAAAGATATAGAGGAGTAATGTCTACCTGAGCAGAGAATGAAGTTTCTCTCCATGCTTTGTTGACATAGCCGGGCCAGCCGCTCGTGCTTTTTAGTGCATGTGAGCGTGCCCCACTGGCTAGCTCACGGCCGTCCGTTATCGCAGAAGCGTAGCACCCATCCTCCGGTTACCCCCCAGATCAACACTGTTAGCTCTGTCAGCACTTTTTGCTGTAGTTTTCACTGTTAGCGCTGTTAGCACTGCGAGCTGCAAGCCGTCACCATGTTGAGAGCCGCATGGAGGCAATAGAAATGCTCCCAATCTCGCATTAAGGACCTTTACGTAGTGAATGTAGATGATAAAATCAAGCAAGGTAACGGTGAAAACTAGTGCTACAAAAGCTCTATTTCCATTTATGATTATTAAATATTATTGTTATATTTATTGAAAGAAACAGTCTGACTTTTTAAAATAATTCGCACTGACCGTTACCACTATAGATCTGTAAATACCCTCAAGTGTTTCCTTAAGTGTTTCCCTGTATTTGAGTCCTAAAATGTTGGACTACTTTTGAGTAAAGAAAAGAGGATTTGATTTATTTTCAGTATTAAAACCCACTGTGCAGACACAAAACTCTGAATTGCAGCCTGAATGCATTTTTAAATAGGCATTAGGGGTATGTTTAACATTGGGGAATGTATCTGGTATACCCAAAGATAAAGACAGTTTTATACATTCATTTTTTTTCAGGTTGGTTTAAGCTCAGCTGAGGCATTCCTGCACTGAGCTTTTGGTAGCATGGAGGGAATTTCATTAAAAGCTTTCAGTGCATGTGTCAGCTTGTTTACGTTTCGTTCCTCGTGATCAAGCAGCCGGTAGCCAAGTTGTGGCTGCACATTTAGTGGTAAATGGAAAAAACTGGAATGTGCGCTTATTCGTTCTCCTTTTTAAAACACGTTGTACCTTTTTTTTTTTTTTTTTTATAATCTGTTGACTGATTATCAGCTGTGTTTTATTATGAGTCTTAATTAGTACACTCTACCAAAACCCATTAAAAAAATCAATGAGGGGGAAGTGTCTTGATTCAGGGACTAATTGGTCTGTATCCCACACAATCACCAGAGCCACGGTTTGCCTTTGTCACGCAAATGAGGTATTGCAGTGGTCAGCAAGGTGCGATTTGTGTTTGTGTTGTTTTGTCGCCTCTGTTGTGTCGTCGGTAATAAGGATGCTTTGGGAATAACTGTTTACACGTACCTCTTACAGCTGTTTCTATCCTAAGTCTATTACTGGCTGGTCGGTGACTGAGTGGATTATTCACAGATTACCACCAGCTCTCAGGTATCATACTTAAACAGATACAAAGGAGTATAACTAGCACAAGCATGACTATAACATTACTATATTGTTTGAGCTGATGGAAAAGCATTTGTGTAGCATTTTAAACATGCACAACCAGCTTTCACAAGTGATTAAACACTACACACACACACACCAGCAGTATGACACTACACACCATACGGTTTTAATGCTCTCCTTGTCCACAGCCATCCATCCAGTTTTATTTGATTTTATGATTTGATTGATTTTACTTCTGCAGGTGTTGAGTGCATATTTTGCTGTAAGGGATATGTGTATAACTTGTGTTGTGATGTGAATCCTGATCCTGTTATCAATTAGTGAATTAAACAAACTTGCTACTACTACCGTGGTCTTGGCTTCTTACGTTTTTGTAATGTGTTTTTTAAACCAACACTCCCACGATTTGAGCGCTGATTTGGTCTCATCTGTTTGTCTTGCGTTGCTTTGAAAGAAAAAAGTCAAAGTGGATTATTAGATCTCTTTTATAGCCTATAAATGCCACTAAGTGGCATTCAACCTAATGTGATCCACTGTGTTTGTAATTGTGATTAAGCTACTTCAGAGGTAATGAGATGCTTTCATTATTTTTGTCTTCCCTTTGTACATGAAATTATGTTTGTGACATGAATAGCACTTGATAAACAGGCCTGTGATTACTGGGATTGGATTGCTTTTGGAGCAAATAGCCTCAAATAAAGCATTTAATTTATTTGTGTTTGTTCAGAGGACACAAGTAGTACAATCTGAACTCATCAAATATATATATATATATATATTTTTAGAGGGCATTGTGGCTTTGTTTAGATCTATAAGACTAATCTAAAATCTTTCTATTTCGGCATGGAAAGCCTGCTAAGGCAGTGGTTTTCAAAGTGGGGTTCCAAGGGGTCCCCAGTAAAAAGGGGAATCATTTATTTTCACTATAATTCCATCCAAAAGCAACACAATGACAGAACGTATGACTATTTTGGTGATGGGATAAATACCCCTTCTGTAATAAAACATCTAAAAAAAAATAGGGCTGTCCTCAACCAAAGAATTTCTTAGTTGACTAACAATTTTGTCGACTAATATTACAATATACAATTAGTTGATTTTATCGACAGATGCAGTAAAACTGCATAAAAAGCATTAAAAAACAACTAATAAACTAAAGAAATCTCAGTCGACTAAGACCAAAACGACCGATTAGTCGACTAAGAGGGGGCAGCCCTAAAAAGCAAAAATCCTATCAGAGGGGACCCTGGGATAAAATCTGATCAAATGGGGATCCGTGGTCTAATTTGTGTCAGTTTAGGGATCCTTGACGTGAAAGATTTTGGGAACCACTGCGCTAAGGAACTGTGCATTTTGACCTGAGACAGCAAAAGAAAAGACATCAATTTTGTCGACTTATCGATTAGTTGATCTGTGAGTTTCTCCACAGAGAATCACACTAAAGCACCACTTTAAATCTGGTGTTTACCAGAGATGTGCTCATAAGCTTCTTGGATGTAAGTCATGCAGCGTGAAAAAAACATAAAGAACGACTAATCGACTAAAGAAATCCTAGTCGACTGAGACCAAAACAACCGATTAATCGACTAAGAGGGGGCAGCCCTATAAGTTGAATATACCACCAAGCATACGGATATTCTTTAAAGTAAGTGTTATTTTTCAAAAGTCTGAGTACCTTCACAATCTTCTTTAAGGTTTATACTTCTGAGTGTCACAAATTTTCTTTTATTATTGATCAAAGAACAACATCTGAAAGAGGATTTCAGGGATTTCAGGTTGAGAGCGCCGAAGAATTCTTCATAACATGTCAACCTCATCACACAAATCCAGGTTACCCCAGCGTATTTTATGTATACGCTGAAAGCAAAATAAGCATATTTCCTTAAAATGTCAAGCTACTTGAAAGTGTCCTATTGATCCCAAAGTTCTTTGAATGTAATCCAGTGGATTGGACTACAAAAACTGCAAATTTAAGCAACAAATTAGTTGTATTAGTCAGATAGATAAATCACAGCCAGCAGTATTAAACCAATGCTTATCTGTGAGACTGACCTTGCATGTGGATATGAGGTCAAAGCTTATTTTAAAGGTTGTTTATACTGTGTGCCTATTTGATTAATTAATCAAGTGAATGATCACTACTTCTCATCATTTAATTAAAACTGCATTATGTCAGCATTGACCTTCCCTTGTGAGGCATCTCCTCTCACCTATAAAGCTTATTATCTTTTCAAGACAGCAGATTGTAGGGATTTAGTTGCCTCTTTCTCATTTGATTCATTTGATTTGATTAGTCCGTATAAATCCACTTGGAAGCAACTTTTCTTTTATATGAAGTATTAATCTGAAAACATCTGGTAAAAAAATTGCATTTTAACTTCAGTAATTTATAGTGAGTAATCAACAGAGGGCGCTGTTGCATTATTTCAATAATATATCTCTGTTTTAATTAAGCATTTAACCTAGTATTTAATTAATAATGTAAAACAAAGAGAGGACACCCCTTTTATGGGACTTGAACCTGTGATGCTCCTCTTGCAGGTGTAGTATTGTCCTGAATATGCATATAGGTTTAATAGCAGCAGTAATATGACAACGACATGGTGAGAGGTGGAAGCTTAACTTAGGCTGAGCATCATGAGAATCAACACATCATCATGTCCACTTTATGATCAGTAAACAGATATGTATTGTCTGAACAGAGATCCCCATTCAAATCAACAGAGGAAGGGAAATAGAAATTCAGCTATTAGTGTGTTTTACAACTTTTAGGACCTGATGATTTAAATAAGGACTATTCAAGTGTTCGTACTGGGGAGTTGATTTACCTAAAAAAAAAAAAAAATCTGTTGAGTTACAGACATCTCTTTCCCAATGTAAGTCTATGGGAAAAAGTATTTTTGGGCCCAATGGCATCACGTGACGGACACGGAAGTTGTAGTACTACCGTTTGGCCACTACGAAAGTTGGGATCAATGACCAGCGCTCTTCCTAGGGGCTTGCAAGGCCTATAGAAAGGAGGTTGGGTCACAGGTGGATATGGGTATTGGGGTATGGGGTATAACACATGCGCAGTGTAACTGAAGCTGCGGTCGTGCGTTGTGATTGGCTCAATTTCGGCATGTGCAGGTCAGATTTTACTGCACATGTGTTATACCCCCTAAGATATGACGTGCTGATGACACGTGACCCAGCCTCCTTTCCATAGGCCTTGGGGGCTTGGCTCCAGCTCTGCTCCAACTACCTTTGTTTGAGGGCGTGCCAAACTAGCCACGAGGCAAATGTGTTACTTGGTGACATCACCACGTTACTGATGAAAAGGCGGGATTTCAAGCAAGTAACTCCCTTTGGCGTGGACTTTGGGATTTGTGACTCTGCAGACCTTTTACATGCACAAAAAACTATATAATAAACTGAAGAAAAGGGGGAAAAAAAGCACAGACACACAATAGGTCCCCTTTAAAGGTCCCATATTGTGCTCATTTTCAGGTTCATACTTGTATTTTGTGTTTCTACTAGAACATGTTTACATGCTGTAATGTTCAAAAAAACCTTTATTTTCCTCATACTGTATGCCTGAATATGCCTGTATTCACCCTCTGTCTGAAACACTTCGTTTTAGGGCATTTTGACGGAATTGCAACAGAATTGCATTGCTAGGCGACCGCTTGGGTCCATGTGTACTTCCTGTCAGCTGATGACATTCACATACACTGCAACCAGGAAATAAACTGGGACACATTTAGAATGTTTACGTTTAAAATTGTGTCAAGGATCTAAATATTGCATATTCGTGACATCACGAATGGGCAGAAATCCTGACGGCTTGTTTCAAATGCAGAGTTTCTGAATACGGGCTGTGTGTATTTCCCTGTGGATTGAGTGTTTCGATACTTTCACAGTATTTATATAGGACTTAAGCCTGCTTTATAATTAAAAAAAAAACATGAAAATCTCACTTTTTTATAATAGGTCCCCTTTAAAATATGACAAACTGTTGAAATTCCCTCTTTTCTTTTTACTTTTCTGAAGAATTTCTCCCCAATATATACTGTAGTAAATCCACCTGCAGAGTCACAGGAATAAGTGAATCAGACGTTTCTATCTCCAGAAGGAAGGACTAACTATCTAACTCCCCATGCAGCTCTGGGTTGGTTGCATCACGCCTGGGAACTTTGCTCCAATGAGCAGCCTGCTTTGTGCTGTGTGGAGAGAGAGAGACAGAGAGAGAGAGAGAGAGAGAGAGAGAGAGAGAGAGACGGAGGTTGCAGCGGTGCTTTACCACCAAACACACACACACACATCTCCACAGCGAGCAAACATCACCTGCGGATTGAAAAACAGCGCTTCTTCCTGCTCTGGAAACACACACCACGTGGTGTTTGTGGTTGTTGTTTTATTCCGAGAAGAGAGAAGGAAATCCTTCTTGGAGTGTGTCTCGGTGTGTTTTTTTTTTTTTGCGCCCAAAAATCTGTCCCCTCTCTCTTGAGGACAGGACCCCAACAATGGACTGCGTCTCCAGCGGGAACTCTCTCCTCCTCCTGGAGCCACACAGGACGACATTATAGTGTGATATTAGTAAGTTAAAGCAGTGTTTGGGTCAGCTGGAGACCTGGGATGCCGGCGAGGAACAGGTACAACCTGGTGGACGATGTGGCGGACTCGAGGCTGCCTCTGCACAACGACGAGGCGTACCAGCATGGCATCTCTTTCCAAGCCAAGGTGAGAGCAACTCAGCTCATCCTCATTATTATTATAAAGCAGGTGCACTGTGGACCCTTTCAGCTGGGATCCACCATCATCAAGTTTGAACACATCTGGTTTAAAGGTCCCATGTTATAAA
Organism: Sebastiscus tertius; assembly: GCA_916701665.1. NCBI lineage: Eukaryota > Metazoa > Chordata > Actinopteri > Perciformes > Sebastidae > Sebastiscus > Sebastiscus tertius. The sequence continues at coordinate 71,385 of CAKAOH010021532.1, read as the reverse complement.
AAAGTGAGATTTTCATGTTTTTTTATTATAAAGCAGACTTAAAGGGACTATTTGTAACTTTCAGAAATGCTTGTTAACAGCGACACCTGTGGCCGTTAAGTCAACGAAAGTCAGCGTCGGGCTCGCACTTGTGCTCACTCTACATAGACATGAACGAGCATCACTCAAAGCAGTGAGGCGACACACGTCAGCTAAAACCACAATATCACTCTATATTTCACCTGCTTGGCAGTAATGTTAGCTGACCAGACGAAAGTCTCTCCATGAATCACTGCTGATCCTATTGTTGGCTTTTCCTGCTGGCTGAAGCAGGAAGAGAAACGTTATCGTCTCCGAGCAAACTTGCAGGAAGACACCGGCACCTGGTTGGAGACGATAACGTTTCTCGTTGTGGAGCCCCGTCACTTCACAAGACATGGGGAAACCTCTGTTGGTCTGGAGGAGCTGCAGCATTTATTTCTGCACAAACGTCCACTGTACATTCACTAGATATTCTCAGAGCTAAACTAACTTTTCTGCAGTGTGGAGTGAGCGCACGTTCACGTCTAGAGGTGGAGCGAGACAGCGAGAACGCGCGCTGTGTGAGTGAAGGCAAGCAGGCATAGGAGAGACTCCAGCCATGTGCGAGCGTGCATATGTGAGCGTGCATATGCAAGCGCGCAGCATATGCGAGCGCGCAGCATATGCGAGCGCGCAGCATATGCGAGCACACGTGTCCCGACCCGGTACATTTATACGCTTCAAAAGTTACAAACAGTCCCTTTAAGTCCTATATAAATTCTGTGAAAGTATCGAAACACTCAATCCACAGGGAAATACACACACAGCCCGTATTCAGAAACTCTGCATTTGAAACAAGCTGTCAGGATGTCTGCCCATTTGTGATGTCACGAAAGATGTCACGCAATATTTAGACCCTTGACACAATTTTAAACATTCTAAATGTGTCCCAGTTTACATCCTGGTTGCAGTGTATGTGAATATCATCAGCTAACAGGAAGTATACATGGACCCAAGCTGTTGCCTAGCTACGCAATTCTGTTGCAATTCTGTTGCAATTCTGTTGCAATTCCGTCAAAATGCACTAAAACGGAGCGTTTCAGACAGAGAGTAAATACAGGCATATTCAGGCAGACAGTATGAGGAAAATAAAGTTTTTTTTTAACATTACAGCATGTAAACATGTTCTAGTAGAAACACAAAATACAAGTATGAACCTGAAAATGAGCATGATATGGGACCTTTAAAGCAGCAGTGGTGCAATGAGCCTAATGGGGAATCCTTAGAGAGCTGGATGTCCTTATTTTTTGGTTTTCAGAAAGTGAACTGAACTGAGTGTATTTTCAGGTTTTCCCCCAAGTCATTGAATTATTAACCTCTCAGCTTGACAGGTTTTTTTTTTCTTTTTTTCAACTTTATTTTTGGGACTGTTTTGCAGGCAGAGAGAGAGAAACAAGAGAGCATGGTGGTAGAAAGGGTTAACACATGGCAAGTGTTACTGGTCCAAAGTTCAATCACAAGGCTGCTTCTTCTAGCTTTTAATTCGCTTATCAAGCAGCTTCCTCATCTCAGTTTGTCTCTTTCTTTCTCAGTGTCTCTTTATTCCATTTCTTTATTCTTTAATAATAAAACACAAACAGTTTCTATCTGTGGGAATACAACTCACACTTTTTAAAAAAACAAAAGCACAATATTAAGTAAGAATCAGGTTCAGGTGACTTTATTTGTACATGTAGGTAGATTTGTTTTGCAGCAAAAATAGAGGATGGCATTTGTATTGACAATAAGGTAGAGCACACACAAGAGACAGACACACCAAAAACACGACAAAGAGTACTCAAAGGCTTACTGGGATCAGGACCCAGCAAAAAGAAAAGAAGGCCAGAAGAACAATATAAAAAAAACACTGAAATATCAGGACAAAAAAGACACAATAAAATGAGAAAAGGGATAAACCTTTCCGTAAATATCTATCTATAAATATAATCTGATGGCAGGTGGGACTAAGAACATCCTTCTTCATATAGCAGCATGTAGCCTACATATTATATAAAACAATATTTTAATGAATTACTAACAGAGCTACAACGATTAATCGATTAGTTGTCAGCTATTAAATTCTATTTTGCTAATGGATTAATCGGTTTGAGTCTAAATTCTCTGATTCCAGCTTCTTAAATGTGAATATTTTCTGTTTTCTTTACTTCTCTATGACAGTAAACTAAATATCTTTGAGTTGTGGACAAAACAAGACACATGAAGACGTCATCTTGGGCTTTTGGGAAACCCTGATTGACATTTTTCACCATTGTCTGACATTTTATAGACCAAACAACTAATCGATTAATTGAGAAAATAGTCGACAATGAAAATAATTGTTAGTTGCAGCACTAATTCTGAATGAATAAAACTAAATACACACATGAGCCAACAAATACAGATTGATAAAAACCCTTCTTTTTAACAAAGTTAACAATTTGTGTCAGTGTTACTCATTTTACACCCTCAGACATCAGAATAACAGTCACCACAAAAGCAACATGGTCCCTAGAGCTGCTTAATTACCACAATTTGAAGCCACAAAGAGCTTATTATGAAGGCAAAGCTAGTCCTTTATACAATACATCACACACAGAAACTGAAAAGCACTAGTTG
>CAKAOH010021532.1:0-68710 GCA_916701665.1 Sebastiscus tertius | reverse complement strand
TTTGAGCAATTAAAAAAAAACTCATCTATGACAGTAAACTGAATATCTCTGAGCTGTGGACAGAACAAGACATTTGAGGACGTCATCTTGTAATCGATTAATTGATAAAATAATCGACAGAATAATCAACAATGAAAATAATCATTAGTTTCAGCCCTACTTCTGAATGAATACAAGTAAATAAGTATATAAGCCAACAAATACAGATGAATAAAAACCCTTCTCCTCATCTAGTTAACTATTTGTGTCAGTGTTACTCACTTTACACTCTGAGACATCAAAACAATACTAAAAACAACATGATCTCTAGAGCCGCTTAGTTACAAAGCCACAAATTTGAATATATGCAAGCCGGTTTGTAGACGATGTGTCGGCAGTTTTTGTCTTTATAAGAACCCCAACAAATATTTAATTTTTGGGAGCCGTTGGAATTAATTGTGCAGCTGTGGTGTAGTGTGTTTGTGGGGTAACATCTGTGTGACTCTCATGCTCTTCCAATGTGTGATTGTTTACTTCAGTACGTGGGGAGTCTGGACGTATCCAGGCCCAACAGTCGGATGGAGATCGTGGCAGCCATGAGGAGAATCAGGGTAAGAGATGAAAACATAATGCCACACACACACACATCAGTCTTATGGTGGACAGAAACTATCTTTACAATAACACAGTAAACACACACACACACACAATACAAAGACAGCGTCAGATGAAGTTTGTATTGAGAATGCAGTGACGCACAAACGCACTGGCTGAACAACAGATCAGGGACTTGAACTGAATTTAGCAGAAAGAAAAAGCTATAAGAAAGAGCTGGAGTGTCTTTCTTTGCTGAATAGTGTGTTGCTCTTTCTAGATGATGTTTGTGAAAGTTCAAGGACACTGTGTGTGTGTGGGCACGTTATTGCGGCCTTTGATTAAAGTCACACAGTGGTTTAATATTATTATTGCATTATAGAGCTAATGGTTTACTAGAATTTTGCAAAGCAACGTTTTTCTGTATGAGCTTGAGTTCCTCATTGTTATTCACTCTAATCATATCATAGTCAGACTCGGTGTGTTTTTTTTCCTCCCATAAAGCTATATCAGCAGTGTTACTATGGGGATCATGTAATCATTTTCCCCCTCTCATTGTCCCAGCGGGGCCAGCATTTTCCTCTAGGAGCTAACACAGAGCCGTATATCAGAGAGCCGGGGTGGTTCTGTAATGTAAGTGTGACTCACCAGACTCGCTCGGTTCAGACATGACAAGGCTCTTAACCCTAGCTCCGTGAATATGCAGGAGAGAGATGTCAGCGTGGTTTCATTTTTTTTTTTCGGAGCTACTAAAAAGCCATAATGTGCATTTTATCCTCTGAAAAATGCAGCACTCACAACTTTTTTTTTTTTTTTTTTCAAGACTTTGTTTTTGGCTCCTCTAGTGTAAAATATTGGATTTGTATTTTGGTGTGTGAGTATAAAATCAGAGGAACCCCGCTGCTAGAGAGAGTTATTTTAAGCAGACTAAACCCATCTAGAAAAGTAGGTCTATGGAACGGAGACGAACCCAGACTGTTTATGAGTGCGTGTATCTGTGTGAGCGCGCACATATATACTAGTGCTTCTTATTTCCTTGCGATACCAAAACTGACAAATCAATAAGGTTGTAAAGTAAACACGCTCATCGGGGGTGATACACTGCAGGCTGAGGCAGAACATAAAAGAGCTGTGGAGCAGGTAGAGGCAGGCAGGGAAGATGCTTTTGATTGCTACAAGAAAAAAGATTATCTCTGAGAAAAAAAAAACACATCAGACCTAGTTTTTACATCAAATTGAGTTCTGTTTACCAGCTCCTATTTATGAGCCGTTGCTATTTAAAGACGCGCGCTCATTAGTGCTTATTCATGTCCGAGTGTTGTGGATGCGTACATGCTTGGTTTGTGTATATTAAGTTCCCTCGAGGTCCAGAGAAAGCTTTGAATCAATAATGAATGTATTTAGGTTGCAACACTCAGCCTATTGTATAGAATATCTGCTTTATAGAGTCCCCTGTGTGACTAATGTAAACACTTAGGAAGGACCGATCTATAAACTAAACTACCTCTCATTTATTATATCTCGTCATGTGTGTTTAATGCGATCTCTGCTGACGGCGACTAGAGAGATGTTACTATCTATAGACGTGTGTTAACACTGACTGGTGGAATGAACAGACAGACGGGATGAGAAAAATAATGTGTTTTGATAATTAAAGCATGTAAACGTGTTCTAGAAGAAGAACATGAAAATTAACATATGTCCCCTTTTAAAAAAAACAACAACAACTCATATTTAGGGCAATTGGAATGGGACCACAAGCAGGAAAACTGTAAACACAAACATGTCTCCTTGGTGAGGTGCGGCGTGTATCGTTTTATGTTTATGATGAAGAAACATTCAAATCTTCATCTGTGACATGCTAAAATGTATGTATGGTTAATTGTGATGCGTTTTGGTTTTTGTGTGATGGATCTTACTTGTCTGTTTGTTTATGGTAACAGTATGTCTATTGTATATGTACTTTTTCTCAAATTGAGCTGCCTGTGGATGCAAAGTGAATATCAGTACAAACTGACAATACAGTTGTATTGTATTGTATCGTTACAGTTTGCAAACGATGACATAGGTAGGAAGGTGTGTGCATGCACTTTGGCAACGGCATTGTGAAATAGTTTGTCAAGCTATGCAAGGGCAGTAACCGCCAAAGAACGTGAATACAACCTAAACAAATTGACTTTCTAGCACTGGGTGCTTCAAGAGTTTTGAGTTAATTGAGTTTTAGAACGGGCACTACAAATCATGTCCTCAGTTTAGTGGTAGTCAACACGTTTAATAGCTTGCAGCAATACACATAAATAAGTACATGCTCATCTGTGTTTTATTATCTACGCCAAGCATTTCCGTAAGTTACTACGAGCAACAACGGACACGTTTGGCTGAAAGTCACCAGTTAACTCAGTCACTCAGTTAAACCGAAACACCTGTTGTTCTGAAACTGTCGCGATCCTGACGGAAGTCTGTGCGACTTAAGTCCGCTGTTGGAATATCGATTCTAACAACCGAACACGCAACATCCAGACTTTGATGACATTGATTGTGGATGCTGGTAACCGTTTTAATTCTATGTTTTAAAGCTTGCTAACCTGTCTGGATGTGCTGGGGCAAAAACGCCACTTCCGTTGCCAACATGCACACGCATAGTTTTGATGACGTCATCTGTAAAAGGGTCTGTAGTAGCAAAGCCTCTGCGTGTCTTAAATTGAGCAAGGGTGTGTTTTATCGCTTATGCATTCTGTTTTTTTATTTGTAAGGGGAGAGTGTGTTTTTTCTTCTTTCAAAAATCGCATAGTCCCATTTTAAAGTCCATTAATGTCTTGTAGAATAGCTAGTGTGCCTGGTTAATGTGTGTCTGGTGTGTGTGTGTGTGTGTTTGTCCCCTGGTTTCAAACACACGGGAAGTAAAGATTGTATTTTGGTGCCAACCAACCGCCTCTTTTTTTGGGGGGTGAAGCCCCTCACACTGTGCCTCCGCTGAGCGAATGCAAACACATGATGCGTTTTAGAGGGTGGGCGCGCGCGTTTAGGGTTGGTTGCCAAGTCAAATGTAATTAGCATTGTGTAGCTGCATATTGACCGGCCTTCCTGACTTTCTCCTCCTCCTCCTCTTTTCACAAAAGCAAAAAGGCCTTTAATTTAAAAAGCACAACCCCTTTAGCCGAGGGATTGCGCGCAGCAGAGGAGTTGAGTGTGATTAAAGAGTGAGGAATGAACTGATGGCAGCGAGGAGGAAGTCCTGGAACCGAGAGGGGTTTTGCGTGGTGGCTGGCTGGCAGAGCCGTAGTCGTTTCATCTCTCTCTCTCGGCTAATCTCTTTAGTCTCAGTCGATGTGAGAAGAAAACGGGAGCAAACATGAGAAGAGAGAGAGAGAGAGAGAGAGAGTGCACAGAAGCAGACAGTGAACCTGGGTTAGACAGAGCTGTGCTAGTTCAGTCAGGTCCTCATACACACCTGCCATTCCCACAGAGACAAAGTGAAAAGACACAATTTTGTATCCTGTGGATCTTTTCAGAGTCGTGTTTTGTAAAAACCTTTTTCCCAGTACGGCTGACTGGTCCCACTGTGTTTTGTGGTTTATAAGAATTAGTTTCATTCAGTTTGACCGGTGGCATAGAAACCTCCCCAGCAGTGTGCGCGTGCGTTCACACACACGTGTTTACACATGTATGAATGTGTGTGTGTGCGTGTGAGCTCCATAATAGGGAGACCCCTTGCATTCAAAACAACCTCCGCAATTGATTAATGAAGCTGAAGGACAAACGCTGGCGTTGCTGCATCCCACTGCTTCAGAGAGGGACGTGTGTATATACTGGAATTTCCTTGGGAAACAAGCAGAAACTATTTACAAGAGGTCTCCCTACAAAAGGAAACAAGTTTAAAGCTCTTGTGTTTTTGTCATCCCAACCACCCCCAACCCCCCTCCATCATCCACTGCTGTTTTCTTTCCATCCCCTCACTCTCCTCCTACCAAAATAGACCGTCTCAATTTAGCCCATCTCTGCTATCTACTCAGTGCTGACGGGAATAGATTTTTAGGCTGCGGGCCGGCTATGCATGCTACCCTTTGAATTTTGATCGGCTCTAATGGGATTTTAAGCCTCCCTCACATGTCCGTCAGGACGCAGCCTCCTTTCCTCAGACTGCCAAGAGTCTCGCTGCTGGAGATGACATGGCTCCCCTCTGTCTGCATTTGTCCCCTTGTCTGTCTGGAACACCTCACGAGAGGATCTCTCTCTCTCTCTCTCTATCTCTCTCTATCTCTCTCTCTCTCTCTGCCGTGCGAGAAAGAAGACAAACCTAATGTGTTTTTGGGTTCCTCCGTTTCAGTACGGGTCCGTTGAGCCCGAGAGCATGCTGAACTGTCATGACTCAGTCAGGAGAAGATGTTTTGGCTGAGGGGATGTTGCAGGAAAACAGGCACTCTGGACCTGTCAAGAGTGCAGCAGATATTTCTACACTGCCTTTAGTTTTACTTTGTGTCCTCGACTCCTCTACGCTTCAGACTTTACTCAAACTGCGGTTGAAACTGTTTTAGATTTTGAGAAGCAGTTACATAATAAGTCAATATTGGCATACAAATATTTGTTTTATTGCAGCAATGGATCTGCATTTACACACAGAAAACAAAACTTTACATATTACAGTACAGGTGTGTGTTCACATGTCCAGACATGTGTTGTTTTGTTTGTTTTTTCAACCTGTTCTCACTCCCAACTTGTCAAGTACCGCCGCTTGGTGAGTGACCCTCGGCATCGGATACAGACGCACAAAGGCACCCTTCAGCAACTGTATGCGACGCACCGGGCTTTCAACTACAGTGGAAACCTCTTATAGTGATCACGTCTGTCTAAGCGGATGATTATTATAAGTGAATTTTTGTTGTTGTGAATCATTTCTCATGCAGATTACCATCTAATTAACATTTGTAAATTGACATTACATGAATACACCGAGGGTGAGGCAACGCTGTTTTTGGCCGGCTCTGCAGCGCGAGCGTGCATGCAGATGAACGGCGCCCCTTTGCCCGGTGCTCCTCGCTCACGACATTGAAGGAGACGGGCGGCGGTTTGCATGTGTGCCATAGAGCTGGTTGAGGATCGGAAAAAGTTTCACTTTACATGACCAGGGATTAGCAATTCACTTGACGAGGGCGTTTTCTCCGTGCACATTAGTTTTTTTATTCAGAGATTTTCCCGTCATGATGCCAATGTGCACACAGCGCGGGTATCCAGCCGGAAAGCAGACCGTCTACGAAGCAAAGCATCAAGGAAGTAAAGTAAAAAAAAAAATTCAATTAACATTAGTCTAACATAGTTTTAAAATGTTTTTCCATATGTTGTCATGTAAAGACCCCAAATGAACACTATAAGCGGACTACTTGACTACGATAAGCAAATTCTTTAAACTGTATTTATATAGGAGTGATTCTGTCCTTTGTGATCACTATAAGTGGTTTCCACTGTGACGTAGTATTAATAGGGTGAGAGTGTGCTCAGGGTTAGGGTGATAGGGGAGATGGATGGGTCAAAGAAACGCACGACTTTCAACTAGTAGACCGATGTTAGTGGCCCATGTGAAACTAAAAGTAACATTGACTTATTTTGTCACGTGACTCGTTGGTATTGTCAGTCCCGTTAACGTCATTCACGACCGTTTCCTAACCCCAACTAAGTGGTTGTGTTGCCAAAATCGAACTTCCCGTGAAAACGTATGTTGACATACATGCCTCTAAAAGTAACGTAAGAGGGATTACCCCGTACGTCGGCCTCCGATGCCGAGGGTTACTGACCAAGCGGCGGTACTTGACGAGTTGAGAATGTGTTGGTTTCTTAAACACAAAACAAATAGCAAATATAACTTGCATCACAGCACAAATATTGGCGTTACATATTCCGGTTGCGTCTAGGCTCGAGGATGTCAACAAAAACACAAGAGATTTTTTTAACTGCCAAATCATGAAGCAAGACTAAGGCATGTATGTATGTGTGTGTGTTTGTGTGTGACATTAACCATCTGGTTTCTCTTCTCTATGCTCATGTGACCACCTGTCATTTACTCATGCAACACTGTGGCAGCAGTCAACTTATTTGCTGGCAGCCAAAATAAAAAAAAACCCAGAAGAAACAGAAATATCCATATTTCACTTCCTCAGATATCCCTGTTTCTTTCCCTGTTTCTTTCCCTGTTTCTTTCTGTTTCTTTCCCTGTTTCTTTCCTGTTTCTTTCCTGTTTCTTTCCCTGTTTCTTTCTGTTTCTTTCTGTTTCTTTCTGTTTCTTTCTGTTTCTTTCCCTCTTTCTTTCTGTTTCTTCCTGTTTCTTTCCCTCTTTCTTTCTGTTTCTTTCTGTTTCTTTCTCTGTTTCTTTCTTGTTTCTTTCCTTGTTTCTTTCTCTGGTCAGATGGAAGATTTGGCCGCTAGCCATAACAAATGAGGCATTTCACTCTAAGTGGTTATAGAGCCGACGTTAGACTTGGACACAGATGATGATCAAACAACGCGACCGTTAGGAAAACTGAACCTGGAGTCAGGACCTGACACAAACTGTTCCGAAATATCAATGAATCACATTTTTGCATAACAATTACGCACCCTGCACGTCCCAGAAAAAGCAGCGGAGAAATGAGAGCACAGATTAACTCCAGGGGGGGGGTTACAGATCTATAGCAAAGTGGGGGCGGTTAGACGGGTGTTGTTCTGTGTGCCCGCTCACATGTGTGAATGTGGGATACGCACTATTTAAGGAGGCATGACACATATCGGGGGGGCATTGTTTTCACTCTGTATTCATGCAAGCTTAATGGCAGATGTACAAGAGCATTGTGGGTGACCTATATGTGTACTGGATTAGACGTGATCTCAGCTTTGAAAGGGTTGCCCTTTGTTGAACCAAACCCCCCAGAGAAAGGGGGTCCCATTCTTCATCATTAACAGTCATTTGAAAAGAAAAAGTCCCACAATCATCTGATCAGTGTTTTTAAAGTTTGCGTGATCTGCTCTGTTAAGACCCGGTCACACCAGAAAGTGGCACAGTGGTATTCATCCAGGCGTGTTTCTAGAAGCTTGGTGACATCGTGGCTACTCGTAGGGCTAGTTGCTGAACTACTGTAACTGCTGAGCTAACTGCTAACAGGCTATAGGGAACATGCTAATACATGATTTCATTCAATAAAGAGTTGGATTGAAGCCATGCAGATTTAATTTGCCCCTGTGAATTTAACCTATTTTAACAAAATGTTGCTGTTTTAAATGCTTGAGTAGGGATGCACAATGATAATGGCATGTCATCGGCATATAAAGGCTTTAAAATGAAATATTGGCATCGGCCAGAAATGAATATTTCCTCCGATATGACAGGTGGATCAGATGATGCGTATGCACATTTAACGCAAACCGTTGACGAAGTGGATACCAAAACAAATATGTCTTTTTAAAGTGTCCGAAACGGGTAGCAAATTTGCTATTAGTAATGATTAGGGGTGTGATGATTCACTCAGCTCACGATACGATATGAAACGATACAATACGATACACGATATTGGGTTCACGATCTCGATACGATATGACATTATAACAATAATATTAATAATAATATAATTAGAACAATTGTTTGACCAATCACTTTGTTGTAACTTTGCTGTAAAACCTGACACCTTGGAAACGTTTTTATTTTACCAGCAGACCTTTGAGTCACAAAAACGTCACCACAGTGAAATTATTTTCTCTTCAGGTTATGTTTAACATGTTCATTATCTTTCAAAAGCTGCTAGTTTGACAGCTGTGAATACTAACAATAGCCATTTGTTGTTTACAGACAGTCAGTGTTGATGACTTGGTGACTTTCCCTCTAGATTTAGAGACTTTTGGAGCTATAGTGCTGCTTGCTACTTTCATTGGAAAAGAGTTGACAACACTGGGATGGGTTTTTCGGATGGATAAATTTAATAAATCTAGTGTACTCTTGCTAGTTTCTCAAGATTACCAACCCTAGCTTTAAAAAGTGCGTGTCGTCATTTTCGTGAGTGCATGCACTTGAGTTAATGTTTGATCGTGTATTTCTTTTCCTTTTTTTTCTTTTGCTGTATTTTATACTTTGTTCCTGCTTTATTTTGACACTGGTGTGTGCGGTGGAGGGACAGCAGGTCTTTGCTCACATGGATGGACAGACAGGTGGTGAGTGGTGCCTGCCTCCACAACCAGCATCATGTTGCACGCATCCACAAACACACAGGCTTTCTGCTTTCATCATCTGCCCTGAGGCGATGTCGTGTCTTTCAGCGCCACAATTAGTCAAGTCTTATATATATATATATATATATATATATATATATATATATATATATATATATACTCTGATGATCTCCCCACGGTCACCCAAAACAAAGCCCCATGCTAAGGAAAAAAGACATTTCTAAAACCATGAACTCAATCCTGCTGCCGAGCCTGGAGGCACATTTTCTTCAGACGTTTCCTGACCATCGCTCTCTGCAGCCGCAGCACGCACAGCGGGGCAGTTGTGGTTTTTGCTTGTTTCCTGTATGTATTGGATACATGAATATAGAGTATGTTGTTCGTTATATTAGCAGACTTGGAAATCATATTGTCTAAAAATAACACAGATGTTAATGGACTTGTATGACTCATTTTGACAAAAAAAAAGTCAGATGGAAGCGTAAAAGTCAAATGTCACACAAAACCAATCAGGGTTGGCATTTTCAACCAGGTCAGCTGTATACAGGCAGTGTTATTTTTACTCTATTTGGATTGCAATATGTCAGCAAGTCCAAGCTTTTAGTTGTGTACAGTACAAACGTCCCAGCGGAGCTCATAGCCAGAAACTCATATGAACCGTCATCTGTTACGGCCTGCTGCAAAGCCTTTCTGTAGCTAATCTCAAGTACAAACACAACTTAAGTCAACAACAGACCAGGAACTGTGGACACGTGTGGGTGGGTGTCGCACCTGTATCTCTGCGGTCATGTGAACACAATTGCATCAGGGTGCTCGTACTGTATGTCCTTGAGTTTGCACAGAATATTGTATCAACATGTCCTGTATTTGTACAAAAGGTGGACAAAATTATAGGAACATTTTTATAATATAATGCAATCCAATACAAGAGCAACACAATAAGCTTCGATACACATTTACTTCAGCTAATTTGGTTAATAATTTATATTAGATCTGCAGTATATTTGTTTTATTTTTAGCCACACGAGCAGCAGCTGTCGGTCGGTTGGTCAGTCCAGACTGAAATATATCTTGATAACCATGTGATGGATTATCATGCAACCATGTGCAGACATTTATGACACCCAGAGGATGAATCCTACTTACTTTTGTGAACCCCTGACTCTTAATGTGGTGCCACCATTGGGTTGACATTTGGAGGTTTTGAGCGACACATCTCAACATCTAATGGATTCCCGTGAACGTTCTTACAAACAGTCATGTTCCCCAATAACTTTGGTGTTCTCCTGACTTTTTCGGCCAGTGCATTATCCGGTCAAAAATTTCAATTTGCCCAATACTTTCTGACCAAATGCACTAACAATCCCATCAGCCTCAGCTGTATTTTGTGTTTAGTGGATAAAGAAGTGGACGTAGTCACCGTGACGTCACCCATTGGTTCCCATCATCATCTGCTCTTCGCTGTAAGAGGTCATTGCTTCGTACGCTACCATAACCATAACTGTGTTTTTGGTCACTGTGTCTATTTTTGGTTAAAGTAATTCTCTGGTCTGTAAGTTTTTACAAATTCAGCTCGGTCATCCCGATCGCCCCAACAAAACAACTCGATTTGAATTAGATTAGAATTTCAATTGCACGGTTTTTGCCTCGGTTCGTCCGTTGATGAATGGTACTGTTGAGCCCTTATTCTGCAGATCCGAATTAACCACAAATGTCAGGCCGCTCCTCCGGTATCCCTGGCAACCACCTCTGCCGCCCAAAACTTGTCTTTCTCAACTCCTCGTCAGGTTTTGGGACGGCCTCAAAGTTTGCTGTGGATGGGGGGGAAACTAACCCTGTTTGATTTGTCATGAATATGTGATTCAGACAGTTGAGCAGCAGAAGCAGCACTATTTTGTTGGTGTTCAATTTTTTTGCAAAACACACAAGTATTTTTTATACATATACACAAATTAAAGTCTACATTTCAACCAGATCCTCCATATTACTTAAAATAAACGTGTCAGGTTTGCAAGTTGTGCTTCCCTGCCCGGAAGCATTCTTTCTTAGCATGAGTAGGCAGATAAACTAGGCCTATTGTATTCTGGTTATCGTTTGTTGGATAATGATTGAGAAAAGTGCTGCAGGCTTCTGAGCTGGCAGATAGGCTGCCCTACTTCTAAATGTTATTTGGAGTCGTGTGTGTGTGTGTGTGTGTGTGGTTGTGTGTGTGTGGTTGGTGTGCGCATTCATCTCTCTTCTCTCATCTCGTTCCAGCGTGCTACATAGAAAGCCTCAAGGTCTCATTCTCCCGCTCCTATATCGTTCAACCTCCCTCCAGATTCTCTTTTTGTTTCACTACCTTCGTCTCTCTTTTCGTCGTAGCTGCGTTCGCTCTGCCTTCTCCTACTCTTGTCTCAAGTCTGTGTTGGTATAAACATGCAGGAATTTAAAAGCTCTGAGCTCAAGTTGACGTTAAATCGCTCCTGACTTCTGGTGTCAACAGCTCCGGTTTACCTACTCCATACCTTTTATAGCTGTAACATCTTCATACACTGACTATTTGGAATGACTAAATACCTTGATGAAGCAATATTATGTTTTCCATATGGTGACGCAGCAAAAGTATGTCATTCAGATTGTAATGTGAGGTGCACGGATATGGCGTAACGGTTCCCTATTACAAATGTTAGGGATGGAAATGAATTTAAACGTGTTGATATTTAAATGTCATTTAATTAACACCCAGAAAGAGAGAGGAAGAAAAAAAAAAAGAGACGGCAAAAGAAACTTATCTTTTAACTTGTAATTCAGTTCAATTCTACGGTTTAGTGAATTTCACTGCAGACTGGATACTAGTACTACAGATATCAACTTAATTTCATATGAAGGAATTGAATGTGGATCTGATGCAGTCGTCAACCTCCAGTTCTGAAGTGAAGCCAATGCTGAAGTGCCTTAAACTTGCGTTCTTTCTAACAGCCAGCAGGGGGCGACTCCTCTGGTTGCAAAAAGAAGTCTGATTGTATGGAAGTCTATGAGAAAATGAGCCTACTTCTTTCTTGATTTATTACCTCAGTAAACATTGTAAACATGAGTTTATGGTTTCAATCACTAGTTTCAAGTCTTCTTCAATACAGCATGATGTTCATTTAGTAAATTATGGTCCCATTTAGAGTCAAATAGACCATAAAGCAGAGGATGCTTTAGGGCGGGGCTACCTTGTGATTGACAGGTCGCTACCACGGCGTTGTCCGGTCTGGGAGTTGTCCGTGTTTTCGTCTAACAACTTTAACCCTTTCACAGTGTGTTTTCAATTCATGAAAGTTAATTATAACATGTTGGTGTCTTTATTCAGCATTCTGGTTGTACTTATCTCAACCCTCTCGTGACAATTCTGGTTGCAAGCAACCAAGGTTGCGACGGCCAAAATGCCGAACTTGTCAAAACAGCAGTCCACAAACCAATGATGTCCATTCAGTAGACCTGTGTGTTACATGTGTCCCCTGAATGAAAGGGGTATCAAATGGCTGCTTAAACATAGCAAATTACATATGTGAAGGTTTCTGAGCATTTTTGTATCATAATTTAAAGGAATAGTCCAACATGTTGCAATGATTATTTGCTTCCTTGCCGAGAGTTAGATGAGAACACTGATACTGCCGGTAGCCAGGTAGCTTAGAGTAGCACAAAGACTGGAAACAGTTAAGTCTGGCTCTGTCCAAAGGTAACAACCAGCCTACCAGCACCTCTAAAAATCACTGATTAACATTTTATGTCTTGTTTGTTTAATCCGTACAAAACCCAGTGTGTAAAAATGGGTGGTTTTAAAGTGGTTTTATGGGGGATTATTGAATGATTTCCTGGAGTTGCCACTGGTTTTCCATTTTTATGTTCATCTGTATAATTCTACACATGACTGCATTATATTTTTCAATATATCTCTGCTTCTGTAAGGGACTGTTTATAGTAAATATACAGACCCTCTTGTACATTGGGTGCACTTTCTGTTGTCACTTACTGTAAAACCCTCATTTTATCTGTTGAGTTTGACAGATGTGTGGTTCATGGATGCTTTAAGGAGTCCAAAACTTGTCAATGGGATTACGTTTTTGGCTTCAGTCCGTCAGAGACACAATGGCCGCTTTAATTGGATGAATGATGTGAGTAAACGGCTGCCGCTCACCCTACGGACTCTAAACGGCTTCAGCGCTGCCATCCACACTGCCACTAACAAGATAACGTATTCTCTGCAGTCCAAATGACGGGGGCTAATGTGACTGTCGCTCAGATTAACAACATCTCAGTCTCACAGAAGAGGACCATGTCCCCCCCGCCTGTCAAACTCTGTCCATTCATTAATGTCCCGTCACTTAGGTTTTTCAGTCAGAGCTGTATATTCAGTTGTTGGTGGAACAGAAAAGGTATGCTGCTGCATGGTGACTTACTTTAGTGTTGTTTATATAACACACCCCTCTGCAGGGAAAGTTTGAGAAGCTGCATTCATTGTTATCTCCTCTTGCATCAACCTATCAGGGCAGAAAAACGGAATTGATAATGAGGGAGGAGACAGCCCATGAGCCGTCTAATCATATGCACTGGAGGCATTAGCATATTTTTGGAACAGAATCTCAATTTCCCAAACTCTGTACTTTTTTTTTTTTTTTTTTCTTGTGCTTCCTTTGAATAATTTGATCCCAATTGGATTTCATTAGAATCTTTGCCTTTGACTGGTCTGGTTTCTCACTTTCTGTGTGTGTTATGATACGCTCGTCTGATCTCTTTCTGTCTGATTGTCTCCCCTTGCCATCGCCTACATTCAAGTACAAACAAGTACAGGAGTGTGTCGTGACTTCCCAACATTATCCAGGCTCCATTATCCCAGCTAAAAGTATTACTGAGCTGACCTTCTCTGACCTTCGGTAACAGTTACAATGGATATGAGACAAAGAGATCTCTGTCAATAAATCTCTGTCACTTTTGGACAGTATTACACCAGCCAAACATCTCTCGAGGATTTACAGCCGCTGAATTTTGTCTTGTTTTTGGGTAACTAGTGCAGTGCCCATTAGGAACCGGCCAATTGCTTTGCCCCCTTAGAATGGCTGGCAATATTAAGAGAGAAAACATTTTGACTAAAATCGAATGACTTTTCAGCGATGAAACTGGACTAAAACGTTTTGAGTTCAATTTTGAGAGAGTTACAGTTCATAAGCTACAGGCCAAAATTTAACTTAGTTGTTATAGCGCCACCATCTGGCCAAATTGCACCAAATTCAACACTGCACTCCCTGGGGTCCTGAGCAATACACCTGCCAAGTGTGAGGTCGATGGGATGAGCGGCTCTCCAGATATGCGTAGGACACACAGATAGAGATTCCTCGCTTTATAGTTAGATATCACAAAGATAGTACAGTGATCATCTTCATTATCACGCTGCATGCTGAACACTGCTCATCTCGA
This sequence comes from Sebastiscus tertius, assembly GCA_916701665.1. Lineage (NCBI taxonomy): Eukaryota > Metazoa > Chordata > Actinopteri > Perciformes > Sebastidae > Sebastiscus > Sebastiscus tertius. The sequence goes on along the minus strand of CAKAOH010021532.1, from coordinate 54,508 downwards.
ACTCCTTTGATTCTGCACAAAAGGCATTCAGTGCTTTTGATCCTCTTATCTGCTGCGTTGCCTTACTGATGGTGAATCACAGAGCCTCAGCGAGAGAGAGAGACACCAAATGAAAACATGTCTATTCACAGATATTTTGTGAATTGTACCATGATTGAAGCACTTCTCTCAGGAATTCATATTTACTTTGACCGGTGGAAGGAGGCAGTCAGGGACAGCAGTAAATAGAGTGGAGCTGACTGTCATCTATCAGTGCCATGTGGTGGCACACTTCGCCCAACCTTCTGTTGTCAGACAGGTTGTTGCCGGTGTAGTGGGCTACATGACGAGCCGTCTCCGTCCTCTCAGACACGGATTTAAGCTACTCATCATGACTGAGCTTTATGAAAGCTCTCACACACCCTCAAAGCCTCTTCCAAAGGGCTTTTTGGGGGGACATGTTTGCATGTAAGGCACAGATGGCCTCCCTGATTTACACCCCTTGTTTAGCCCCCCTCTAAAACGGGGTTAACATGCGGTTAATCAGGCAGTTGGCCTCAAACCTGACATTGTTTTAATAAATGGTTCATCACCTACTTTTTCTTGTTCTCCCTTGTTTACTTTCATCATCTACCTCCTTCAGACCAGCTGTAGTCTCCCCAGCGTCCTGTCCATTCACATTTTCCACAAAGTGATGCCTTCAAATGTCTTGTTTTGTCTGATCAACAGTCCAAAACCCAAAGACATTCTGTTTACAATGATATAAAATAGAGAAAAACAGATAATCTTCTCAATTTGTCACTGAAAATGAGTGAAACAGTTGATAGATTATCAATAGAGATCAATTAATTGACTAATTATTTCAGCTCTCGAGTAGTTTTATTAATTATTTTATGATATATCAAACAAGTACTTAAACAAGCTGCTGCCCTAACCAGTAGCGTAAGTGTTGTTTTTACAGTATGTGGATGTACAGTAGATCGGTGATGGTTGCCCCCCCCTGCTCTGGGTGCTGAGGGATTTCAGAGCCTGTGATCTGACAGCGTTCGTCCCGGTAATCCTATTACTCTGACTGCTGCTTTGCCAGACTGCTGCATTGGACGGAGCCGTGCTCAGCATCTCTGTATCGCCATGGTCCCTCTTATGTTCACCTCTTTCTGGATGTTCTGTTACCTCATCCCCTTAGGCTGCCAGCCAGTCTACATTTAGACAGTATGCTTTCAGTTTTGATTGATTGATTGATCGGTGAAAAAAAAAAAATTACTAGATCAGTCTAGACGCACTAATTGTGGCAAAAAATACTTGTTGGCTGGATCAATCCTGAATGCTACCCAGACAGCCTCGCTTGCTGAACCAATGAGGCACTTTATAAATGATATGCAGCTATTTACAAGCTCTAGAGAGCAGTGGCATGCAATCACTGTTGTAGACCAAAATCATCCATCACTAGCCTCAGCCTGGTGTTAAAGTGGGAATTGTTCATGTTGAGTTTAACACTGATTACTCAAGTGAACTGAACACCCGCAACCACACACACACACACACACACACACACACACACACACACACTAGGGCTGTGCAATTATTGCCAAAATGATAATCCAGATTATTTTTGATCAATACTGAGATCATGATTGGCTTTCAGTCTCGAACGAACACGACTTAAACTCAGATTTAAGGTCACAGAATCTTTCCCTCTGCAGCAGATTAATGTGAAAACAACCTTCTAGTGTCAAACTCTGCACATCCATCACCTTGCACAGTGAAGGTCAAACATCCAGGTGAAGTAACAATAAATAGCAATAGTCCTTTTAAAGGATTGGCCAAACAAAAAATGTTCAAAAGTGTAACTACTAGAAAAACTAAAGCTATCGGTCATTGTGTTACCGGAGATTTCATTCCGTTATTTGACTTCACGGCAGTACTACAGAAGATGTATAAGGAAGATGTGAGGTCCTCTCGCCACAACCACACCAACAACGATCTGATATATGGTGACTCATTTTCTTTCATTGCAGTGGAGTCACTCAGATTTGCATTTAAAGGAGACACTGCCGTCTCTTAATGTAATGACTTGGAGGAGGATTAAGATGAGGTTTTCTGTGTCGGACTGTCTGCAGGTGTAGATCTGCTTTTTCTCCTTCTTTACGGACGTTAGGACAAGTCCGCTTGATTACTCCTTATTTTTTAATGACCAGTGTGTAACACTTAGGGGGATCTATTGGCAGAAATAAAATATAATATTAATAAGTATGTTTTCATTAGTGTATAATCACCTGAAAATAAGAGTCATTGTGTTTTCATTAGCTTAGAATGAGCCCTTCATATCTACATAGGGAGCTGATCTTCTTCATGAACTCCACCACTTTGCTCAGTCATGTTTCTACAGAAGCCCATAACAGACAAACCAAACACTGGCTCTAGAGAGGGTCATTTGCGTTTTCATGTCAGCCACCATAGTTCTCCTGCATGCTTGGCATAAGGGAGAAGTTTCAGTCCTCTCTGCTTCAAAATGAAGAGAACTATTGATTGTTTTCACGTCAAGAAAAATGCTGCGGTGCCCGTTACACCCGTCCCCAGCCCTGAACGGCCGAGCCCAGACCCGATATCATCTGTGGAGCACTGCTCCACCACCTGTCACCCCGGTCCCCGGTACGATGTCTAATTTTGGTTATAGTTATTCATTTAATTGTTAATCAAAGTTCCAAATTGATAGTTTAGTATACTTAATGAGACTTATTCATGAGACTGCATTAAGTGGCTATCATTTTCTGTGAGTGGTGCCCTGAGTATGATTTAATATACATTAAATCATATTATTCAATATAATAAATAATTATTTTGAGAATTATTAATTACTTTTAATAGCTATTTTAATGTCTTTTTGAGCTTATCTACCAATATAATTTGGTGCCATGTTATTATTAATATATATTGATAATATATTAATATTATTTTTTATTGATATTGATAATTATCTTAATATTTTCTAATAACTAGACTATCTTCTATCTGCGTTCCCAACACCGCAAATTTTTTTCTCTGCTCCGATCATCGCCAAATACCTTTACATTATGGTGCGTTCAGGCTCTATTCAGTAAAGATGAGTATTGTGCTATGGTAAATTCTAACGTTATCATGATGTGTTCAAATGTAATCTTGTAAAATGTAGTTTTTGGTAAGAAGCTTGAGTAAATACAGTTGTTTGAAGGAGTGTATGTTGAAGTACATCGGATTTATTGTTTTACTTGTTGTTTTTTTACCGTGGTATCAAATTGGTATCGAGAATCGTGGAATTTCACTTGCATTGGTATTGACTGCTAAATTTTTGGTTTTCTGGCATCCATAGTGTGGGCCAGTTGGAACTGACAAAACGCTTAAAAGGTGCGGTGAAAGGTTTTTGGGTGCACCTAAATGAAAAAGTTCTGCACACCAGTGCAACCAATGTAAAAAGTTAGTCTGGAGCCCTGGATTATAACTCTGTTACATCACTTTGAATTCAGGTCTTTGAAAGTTATGAAATAATGTAAATACCTCAAGACTACAAATAAATCTATTGTTTTTGTGAGTGCACATGTGGATGTACGCACTTAGTGTGTATCCGTGTGCACCTTCCACCCGCACTGTATCTCACTGAGAGTGTTTGGCATGCTCAGGTCGTTCCTTTGTATTTCCTCCACGTCCCATGTGACTAACCCTGAGTAGACGCCGTCAGCGCTCAGTGACTGGCTGTCCTCTCACTGTGCCTGTCAGCGAGCCATTCAGGCGTGGGTCCCATTCTCACTGCAAGGGCGCCGCTGACACTCGAGGAGTGCCTGGCTGCACTGGGGCTTAGCTGCTTCCTCTGACAACAAGCCTGCGTCACGTGTAGTTGATTCCTCTCTAAAGGTGCGAGCTGACTCATCCCGTTTTTACTGTTTTCATCTGTGGTAGGCTTTTCGTCCTGACCTTGCTTGCTGCTTTAATTTGAGATGAAAGGATGTAATGATGATCAATTAAGTGTACCACATGGGTCTGTTGTAATGGCTGAGGGGGCTTTGATTCCTTCCCTGCCTCCGTCCAGACGTATTAACACGGGCCACGGGATTGATCAATTCTGTCTTATAAACACATTAATGAAAGTCATTTATCTGTAGAAGTCACAGCTGTAGCTCCCAGGTGGAGCTGGTTCAGCGTCAGTGCCAGCTGTGGTTGCTTATCTGTGGTTGCTTATCTGTCTTCCTGAAGTGTATCACTAAAATCAAGAATAAACACGCTGAGAAAAAGACAAAAAATGCCCTTCAATCGAGAGTATTTCACAATAAAAGCCTCAGTTATTCGCCCTTGCAGTTAATTCCAGTGTGGCGTGTAACCCCGCTGTCATGGAGAAGCCCCCGTTAAGCAGCCCTTTAAGCTGGCTGTTTCCTGTTAGCACCGTCTCTCCCACAGGACCAGACTGCTGCTGCTCACTGGAGGCTGCCAACAGACCGGAGCCCAGGAGTCCAATCCATAATGTGTGCATTCAGGCGGAAACCACTCACGTAGGCACAGACAGGCACCAGCAAGCATCCAAATGCACACACACACACACACACACACTCATTTTTAAAATGTTGTCTGCCTATCTGGCTCTTGTATCTTTATGCTTTCGTTCACATAACACTGCCAGCGTGCACAAACACAAACTCCTGACCGTTTCTGGTCTGAGCCAAGGTCGTCGTCCGTGGCGACTGTCGAGGTAATTGCTCCCTTATCACACTCCTGCTGACTAATGATGAGACGTGCCAGTTCACGCCGGAGGTTTGGGCCTGTGCGGTGTCATGGGAGTCACTCCGTCCTCCCTGTTTGGCCACGAGGCTGAGAGGCCTGTCTGGAAACACCACTCACAGGGAAAGCACCCAATTGGACTGTTATCAAGCCATTAAATAGGCGTTATTGGTCGCTGTAAGTGCCATATGTGGGTCCTTTAGGGGCCTACTACGTTGCAAAACTGCATGAAACGTTGGCTGCTTTAGGTTTAGGCAACAAAAACACTTTAAGTTTAGGGAAATACATCGTGTTTTGTTTTAAAATAACTGTTTCAAAAGTGAAACTTAACATTGTTTTATACCTTCTTCAGTGATCTACCATGTGAGTAGATGATAAAACCTTCTATTGGGTGTAGTAGGCCCCTATTGACCCACAGCTATGGTGCTTATAACCACCGATAAAGCCTATTTAATGGCCTGACAACAGTCTAATTGGCTGGGGAGAGAGACTAGTTGAGCAGCAGTGATTATTTCTTTGTTTCACTAATGGGACGTTGTAAGGAGCAGCTGCTCGGTTGCCAAAACACGTCATTTCCTTCTCAGAAAAATTAGCACTCGCAGTTGGAGTTTAACATAAAATGAATATTTCAAATTGTTTCCCGCTACTTTGATTTCCAAGAACCTTTTTTCTTTTCCAAGTTAAATACCACGCCGTTGGGCAGCTGTTGTGTTTCTCAGCTCCCAACAGTCATCTCTTTGTATCCCGGATTGGGGAAAAAAGCAGTGAAATTCCTTGGAACTCCCCAAATCCTGGGAATTGTAATGAAGGGGTTGCTAGGTTGCGATCTATAGAGGCCTATTGTGGACTCCTGTGTGGTTTCAATGGTACTGCAGGGAGCATCAATGACCCACAATGCACCCCGCATTCCACTGCTTTTCAGGATCGAGGAAGGGGAGTGGGGGGTTGACCAGAATTTCCTATTCCATCTTTGAAATCCTACTCATTTATTCACTCTAAAAATATCCATAAACAGCAGCAACCTTTCCTTTTTAATATGTCTCTGAAGCTTTCAAGCATGAACCAAATAACATTAACTGAAGGAAACAGCGGTATTTCATTAGGAAGTTGCTGACAGGTACTTTTTTGGAGCCAGGAGGTTTATTTACAGTGTCTGCAGTACAACTACTTCCAAATAATGACTGAGAGACCTGTTCCTAGAACAGTGCCTCCTAGAAAAGAGGACATGAACACTGGAGTTCACTCATGTCCTCTGGGGCGTCCTCTACAGTTTTGCTCCCCTTACCTCGTGGCATGTGGACCAGATTAGATCTTGATCTGTATCTTAGGATCATGAGATCCAATTTTTTGTGTGTTTGATTAGCTGTCCAAGGCCCAAGATACTTATCATACCTGTTGAATACACTGGAAGGGCCTCACAATGCTAACAAAACATCACTCTATTAAGAATAGTTTAACGTTTTGGGAAATACGCTTATTCATTTTCTGTCCAAGAGTTAGATGAGAAGATCAATATCATGCTAGGGCGGAACCATTTAGAAAAAAATTCGAATTGTGATTATTTTCTGATAATGTAATTGCGATATGAAATGATAATTTTTTGCATCATTATTCTCGTATTCATTGAAAAACATTCTAAAATGATTATATTGTGATTTTTGCGGGGCTCTGTACCAAACACTACACGAGAACCAAGCCGATTTTGGGCCTGATTTCCCAGCAAAGCCACGATTTTTGTATTATCTTTCTAGATATTCCTGTGGTGTGAGGTATGTTAAGAGTGTTTTTTGGACGTCCATCCTGGCCGCACCGATTTCAAATCGTAAAGCTCAGAAATGGAGGACCAACTTGTTGATTTGTGGCAACAACTCAAGTGTTTATTTAACGTGTCTCCATGACTTCATGGACTGTAGATTTGGCGTTTTTTCACATTAAACTCTGTGAAATTACAGTTGAGTTCTACCAAAGCACAGTTGGTGATTGTTGCAAAGAGTAACGACGACGGTTTAGGAGAGTTTTATTTTGTTTCTGTCCAGTTTGAATGAAGTGTTTTTTTTACGATGCTCCGCTACGTACAACTGATCTCAACATAAACAAAAATGCACATAGATGATGGCGGAAGCTGAACGGAGAGGGGGGCGGAGGTCTGCGCTCTCCGAGTGCCATTCTAGTTTATTTATCAAATCATTTATTTATCTATTCATTTATTTTTTATTTTGGCAGGTTTCGTCCTCCATAGATTTGGAAGATATTATGTGACGGACTAAACCGGAAGTTAAATAAAGTTGCTAAACGGCTACAGTAGTGTTTCCCGTCTGTTATATTTTTACGCCGCCATGTCACAGTGTCTTCATGCTAAACGCTAAGATACTGGTTCCCAAACTAACTGCTATTACGTTCACTATTTGGGTTTCAGTTTATTAGTTGTTCTGTGTCGTTATTGTTATGCATTTATGAATTATCCATAAAATATGTCACTTATTAGTCAGTTTACACAGTGATAGAAAAACTGTACCTTAAGGAAAAAGGTTGGGAACCACTGCTCTGAGATAACAGTCGTCTGACTGTAGCTTCATATCCAGTTTACAGATATGAGAAAGGTATAAATCTATTCATCTGACTCCCTGCCAGAAAGCGAATAGGCATATTTCCAAAAACGTCTAATATAACTATTCCTTCAAATTGATGCACACTTGCCTAATACTCATATCACAAGTGTTTCTAGTGGCTAACATATGTTGACAGAATATATTACAGACAGAATAAAAATTTCAAAGAAAGCTGCCACACCAAATTCTTTTGTCTCGACTTGCTCAGATAAATAAAAAGTGAGTGTCCTCTTGTCTCCTCTGCTTTTGAGCCTGTAATATGTTTGTCTCTGTTTGAAAGCGGCTAACTCAAAATTTATAACACTGGGATCACAAATCCTACTGAGAGCCTGTTTTCCCTTCCTGGTGTTTGTGCACATAGCACAGCACAACCATCACTATTCTATTTGACACTTTCATAATAGATCACAGAGAGGAACGCCGGCTCAAATTTGTTACGCTGTCTGGGAAGACTGATGAGTCCGACGGCTTAAATGCACACATCCAGACGGAGAAAGATGTGAAATAAATGCTCACGCTCTGTGTGCTTTGAGATTGAACGTTGCTGCAGCACTGCAGCGCTCACAGTCAGCGTTGGGAGGTAGTTTTAAGATTTTTTTAAGACAAATCTTTGAAGTGTGCATCTTAGAAACGTAAAGCCCATGTCCTTTGCATGCCTTAATCCACATATTAGTCATGTGTTATTCCTCAAGCATGTCTTCCTAAATGTCTCAAACATAAATCAGAAAGTTTCCGAATCTGTAACGGCAGATTAAAGCAAAAAAAGAAGCTCTTCTCTGGAATATTTTTTATACCTTGCTGAAAGTTTTGACATGTCGAGGCTTCGGGGGAACTCGTGTCTTGTGTTTGCGTGTTTGCGTGTTTGCTCCGCTGTTGATAACAGGAAAAACCGTAACAATGCAAGTGCATTAAAAGCTTGAATATTTCAAAACGCTTGGCACTTAAGCAAAGAAAAAATATAAAAATTTCATACTTGGAAAATGAAGTTGCAAAATCCCATTTTGCTTCACCAGAATGCTGGCATAAACTGTGAATTATGAAAGAGCTGTGTGTGTGTGTGTGTGAATGTTTTGACACCGATGTGGTTGGTAAAGGTAGCAAGCAAGATGCCTGGCTTTGCATGCGTGTGTTAGACTTCGTAGTGTGTACGTAATAGCATTGTTGATGCATTCAGTTATATTTTTGTCTTGACTGATAACCTTTTATTTTGGCGGTTTCGGGACTCCACGTTTGGCACGCAGATGCCCCAAAAATCACATTCTGCTCCGTCACCTTTCTTTCAATTTCCTCATCTCATTATTTGCCCCCGGAGCAAATATTGTATTCTCAATATCAGTAGATTTTGTGCAGCGTTCATAAGCATATAGTGCAATAGAGATAAATGAAACTCAGGACCTGGCTTTCCTTTCATCTGCACCACCGTGCCACTTCACTTTCCCCCATTCCTACTCTTTTAAACGGCGGCTATTCGTCTCTCTCCGTCTCTGTGGTGTGTTTCCTCCTCTCCCTCTCTGAACCTATTCTCCGTTTAATCAGCTCTCTCAGGACTCCGTTCTGTATAATTAGAGACTGAAACTTTAATCACCATGGATCCAGGGCAAGGGAGAGCAGGGCATCTCAAATAGACACAAGCAGGAAATTAGCAAGTATGGAAATGGAGGGGGGATGAAAAATGCTTCATTTTAAGTCATGACATCTATTTGCTGTCAGTAAGACGGTGTGCACATACACCGTCTCCTGGGTTCACACAAGACAAATAAAACCCAACTAAACTATGTCATAATCATGTCTGGTAGGTCTTGACTTGTTCATAATGTTCAGCTAATTGTTCCATGGCAGCATCGTGTAGCTGGATTAAAAGGTCACAGTTTGCAGGATGTCCTTACATGACAACAGCTGTCTCCTCACCTCCTCTCCTCCTGTCTCCTCCTATCTACTCACCTCTCTTCTTCTATTTTTCCATCTCCTCACTCTCGGCTTGTTTTCTACCCTGGCATTCATTTTACCCTTTCATTTTCATTCTCTCTACTTTACTTATTCATCTGGCTGAAGACCATTCACTTTTACTGTATTATTTACATTTTGGCAGGATGTGGTGAACAGCAGAATGGACATTTATTGTTTTCTGGGAGACTCTGCCAGCTCCAGTGGGAAGCTGGCAGCCTATTTTGTCCGTAGCAGATTTGAAGAAAGAAGGAAGATTGTCTTTTACTGTTTACCTCAATTTATGTTAATGAACACAAGATGTGATTAAAGAGAGGAAAATATAGAAAACGTTTGGCTGGATTTCGGCCAGTGACCTGTGGGGGTTTTTCATTTCATTATAGTGCAAAATATAAGATCAATACCACTCATTGATGTCTGTATCAGTGGGCAACCTCAAAAGTGAAGTCAATGCAGAAGTGCCTTAAACTTGCATTCTTTCTAACAGCCAGCAGGGGGTGACTCCTCTGGTTGCAAAAAGAAGTCTGATTGTATAGAAGTCTATGAGAAAATGAGCCTACTTCTCACTTGATTTATTACCTCAGTAAACATTGTAAACATGAGTTTATGGTCTCAATCGCTAGTTTCAAGTCTTCTTCAATACAGCATGATGTTCATTTAGTAAATTATGGTCCCATTAAGAGTCAAATAGACCATAAAGCAGGGGATGCTTTAGGGCGTGGCTACCTTGTTATTGACAGGTCGCTACCACGGCGTTGTCTGGTCTTGGAGTTGTCCGTGTTTTCGTAGTAGAACTTTAACCCTTTCACGGTGTGTTTTCAGTTCATGAGAGTTAATTATAACATTTTGGTCGCCTAAAAATGTCTTATTTGGTTGTACTTAACTCCACCCTCTCGTGTCACTTCTGGTTGCAAAAAAACCAAGATGGCGACGGCCAAAATGCTGAACTCAAGGCTTCAAAACGGCAGTCCGCAAACCAATTGGTGACGTTAGCGTGACTACATCCACTTCTTGTTTACAGTCTATGGTCTGCATGCCAAATATGAAGCTACAACCAGGAGACCATTAGCTTAGCATAAAGACTGGAAACAAGAGGAAACAGTTAGCCTAGCATTGACATATCATGTGTATAGGCTTTAAAGGGTGGTAAGCTAAGCTAACTACCAGGTCGCTCCAGCTTCATATTTAACAGGACAAATATACATGTAAGAGTGGAATAAATCTTCTCTTCAAATTAGCTTCTTTGAATGTCAAACTATTCCTTTCCAGAAAGCTTTTGTTTTTTTTTCACTGCAGTTTGTACCCCACACTGCTTGTATATTTGACCTTGTATAAACCACTGTATGTGACCTGACAGACCCGCTGTAGGCCTCGATAGCTGATAGCTAACAAGAGCTGAACCCCGCTTTATGTTTAAAAGGTGACACTGATTTGAGTCGACAGGCCAGACTTGCTAAGTTCCTGAGCAGAAAGCCTGGCCAGCTGACGAGGTGGAAACACGTTAGTCGCTCAGTGCAGACACAGCTGTTGTGTACCACTCAGCAAACAGAGTGGAGACGAGCCTACATCCTGGGCTTTTTTACTTGTTTAATTTAGCTGGTGTAGATTATATTTTGTGCCCCCTGAGAAGCAGAGACATGATGCCTGTACATACAGGTATAGCCACATGATCATTTCTTGTCACTTTCTATTTATAACAAGATACTTATCAGCCATGTGGCAGGTCCTCAGGAACAGTCCAGAATATTTCAGAGGATTAATGAGGTAAAATTGACAACATTTAATGCGATTAGCTTTAATCAGTCAGAATACACCTGCATTGGGTATTCTGACCCTAATGGATGTTGGTTCTCATTACAGTCAATGTGAAGTTAGGCAATCTATCCGTGTTATCCAAGTATCCTTTCTCTTTTCTCTGGCGTCGGAGAGCTTTAGTCACAGGATAAAGATAAAGTACTGGCAATAATACTGTTCTGATGTGCTTCTTTCTGTCTGCTTTCTTAGTATGAATTCAAGGCCAAGAACATCAAGAAGAAGAAAGTCAGCATTGTGGTGTCTGTGGACGGAGTCAAGGTGATACTGAGGAAGAAACAGAAGGTAAGTCACGAGTGACAAATTCTTACGGGAATAAGATTAGAGCTGTCAAAGTTAACGTGATAACAACGCAAATTTGTTTTAATGCCACTACTTTCTTTAATCCATTAATGCAACTTGGCATTGGAAAAACTGGCATGGGTATTTTCAAAGTGGTCCCTTGACCTCTGACCTCCAGATATGTGAATGTAAATGGGTTCTATGGGTACCCACGAGTCTCTCCTCTACAGACATGCCCACTTTATGATAATCTCATGCAGTTTTGGGGCAAGTCATAGTCAAGTCAGCACACTGACACACTGACAGCTGTTGTTGCCTGTTAGACTGCAGTTTGCCATGTTATGATTTGAGCATATTGTTTTATGCTAAATGCAGTACCTGTGAAGGTTTTTGGACAATATTTGTCATTGTTTTGTGTTGATAATTGAGTTCCAATAATAGATATATACATACATTTGCATAAAGCAGCATATTTGCCCACTCCCATGTTGATAAGAGTATTAAATACTTGACAAATCTCCCTTTAAGGTACGATTAATTCAATATTTTAATTGATTGACAGCCCTAAATAACTGGATTCAGAAAGTAAACACCAGGGTCTGTAACACTGAACACATTGCAGCTTTAACTCCTTTAGACTGGATGCAGCATATGCGTGTTTATATGACATACAAATTTTAGCTGGTTTTATCCATCTATCCATATTAGTAATAATAAATGTATAATTTGTTCAGATATGCTTTGTCAATGATGCTTTATTGATGCTTAATCATGTGTCTCACACACAGAGGAAAGAATGGACATGGGATGAGAGCAAGATGCTGATCATGCATGATCCCATATACAGGTCAGTCACACCTCTCATGTGTTCATACCGTATGCGAAACAAATATAAAAAATTGCTTTCTTTACACACACACAGGGAATTAAACTGCCTGATATTCAGTCATGCCTGTTCTTTGCACTCCGCGTGTTCTTGTTAGTTAATTCATTACTGTGAGTATACTACATACTGTGCAAATTAGACCCATCAGCTCAACCTCTGCGGATGAGTCTTGCTTCATAGGCCCTCCCTGTGTACTTTACCATGCAGGACTAATGTGCTTGAATGTACCATACCGTATGTGCCAAAATGCACTTACATTCATAATATAGCATAATGAATAATCTATGGCTTGTGCTTGTAGTTGGTAGAGCATATGTTGGTCAGTAAGTAATTTTTCCAGGGGAGGCATCCTACTCTCAGATAATATTCACAGTAATCTGGGATTTAAGACGTGCTGTACCGCAAAGTTTCAGCATTTCTCAGCACGTGTGCCCAAAGAAAAGACATCCATTAGGGTCTCAACATCCCATCACCTACATTCCCTGTTAACCAATCATCAACGGGCCCGTGAAGCTGTCAGTCACTGCTAAACAACTCACAGCAATTAAACCGTAAAGTGTCAAAATAATACTGCCTGTCAGACGCTGAGAAGAGAAGGAACATTTAGAATGGAAAGTGCTGGCAAAAAATGAAAAGGTTTTTAATCAGGAAAACTGTGAAATTTTCTTTTTTTTGGCCGGTTTAAAACAACTAATTTTAGCTAATATGGCAACCTCTTTATGGAAATGGAAAATCTCAGAGATGGAAAGAAGTAGGCGGCCACTTAAAAGTGTGTTAAAAGGATAGTTTGGTGCTTTGAAGTGGGGTTGTATGAGGTACTTATCCATAGTCAGTGTGTTACGTACAGTAGATGACGGTCGGCACGCCCCCCAGTTTGGAGAAGCAGACGGGAGTTACCGCATGGAAGCAAAGCAGCGTACTGCTGTGGATCAAAAAATCAATATCCATTCAAGTGTATGCTATATTTAGAATATTTTCACCTGCTTTACCTTGCCGTCAGACCGCCCTTTCTGACGGGGAACTGAAGCCGGTGTATCATCTATGCTCTCGCCAAAGCCACCAGACTCCATTGAAAAGAAACCAGTAATTTTACCTCGCAGAACACAGGGGTGGCTGGTCTACCGCTGCCTTTATCGGTTAGTTCAAGTTTTTGCCACCTAAAAGAAAGGTGAGCCTTTCTTTTAGGTGGCTAAACATGTTTTGCTGCCGGCCCCGTCCACAACAGTACGCTGCTTTTCCCCCGTGTGGTAACTCTTGTCTGCTTCTTCAAACTGGGGGGCGTGCCGACTGCCATCTACTGTGCAGTAGGTAATACACTGACTATGGATAAGTACCTCATACAACCCCACTTCAAAACCCCCGAACTATCCCTTTAACATTACACATCTAGCCAGCTGGTTTGTAACGTGTTGTTGTAAATTATGTATCTGTAGGAGGATCTCATTTGACAAAGCCACACCTCATCAAGGGACCGTGTGTGTTGAATATAATTACCCGTGCTTGTGTTTCCGTGGGTGTGTGTTTGTGCAGTGGGGATGGGGATGGGGATACATATTGCAATACTCTGAGTCTCAGTAGTAGACGGTCATAATTTGTTCGCCCGGTTCCCCGGTGGAGATGTTTTATAGCCGTGAAGCTGCAGATGGAGATGCAGCGCTGACCGTTTGCTTTGTGTGTGCACGGTTGCTGGCAAGGACAGAACCACACAGGACAATATACTTGTACAATAAGACACAAAGAGATTACAATAGCCTTGTGGCGTGTAATTATATAATTATATATATTATGTATATATAAATACATTTATATATTATACTGCAAATAGGGCTGAGCGATATGGCCAAAGTCTTCTATCCCGATATACTGTAGGTCATTTCTTATCTCGATAATGATATATATCACGATATAGCATGTTTTCTGCTAATTCAATAAATAAATAGGCTATATGAATAAATAATAAATACATGACAAATGAAAAGTACTGCATATTTTCTCATTTAATTAAGAACTTGAGTGCGAAATGAACATGTTCAAATTAAATTATGAATAATGGCATTGAACTGAGTGGTAATGTAAAGTGTGATGTAAAAACAAAACCACGCTCTAAGTTGTCATTTGAAGAGGATAGCTAATATGAAGAAAGGGGGTGGATCATATTTTATATTCTGAGGTTTCTGTAACTTTTGTGTACTTAAATTTGCTTTCATGTTTCCTAGGATTTTCTACGTGTCTCACGACTCCCAGGACTTAAAGATCTTCAGCTACATCGCGAGAGACGGTTCCAATAATTCCTTCAGATGTAACGTCTTCAAGTCAAAGAAGACGGTACGGCAAACGTCCACTCACACACCTCCTGATAGACATGCTGATCACAGACACACTTTTCTGGGGGAATAGGCTTCATGCACAACTACCCTGCTGCTGCTCTTCTGTTTCATCAGCCCTGAGATTGCCCCTTTAACTCCTTTATCTCTCTTTTAGAGGGAGATAGCAGGTCAACAGTAGATGTCACATAGAAGTGGTGTACATCATCTGAAAGCTGGGAACCTGAAGATTCATTTGAGATGCTGCTCAGCACTCTGTGTCAAGTTGTATAAGGGCTTAGAACATTATGATAGAAGTATATGATGGTCATCGCCATGCTCTATTGTGTCTCATAAGTTGTTGCAGCAATTTTTGAGTTGATACCATTTGTTTCACAGATTTGGTGCTAAATGTAACCATTTTTTACCATTCAAATTGATAAAAAAATGATCAATAATCCCTCCAAAATACCACATTAAGACACCAAGACCTTGAGGAACACCATAGAAAAAGCCATGCTGTTATTTGGTATCAAAAAACCTTTTGACATTTGGAGATTTCTGCAAGAATTACATTTTTCGGCGATTCCATGGCGAGCACTTCTGTTGTGTAAACTGCTCAGAAAACCCCTTATTGTCAATCTAGCTAGGAAAGCCATCCATCCTCTGAATGCTCTAGGTCTCTAGTTTGTGGCTGTAAAGTTTCATGATGCTGTGATTATCCTAGAGGTCACCACAGGTCATTTTATACAGTGACGTCAAGTTTAAAAGAAAAAAATGGTCTCACTATATGAAAAGGCTACTATGGGGACTAACATCATCACACTTGAATACAGTTGGGCTGATTGGATCCACAAGAGTCTCAGCTTTACAGTGATACCCAATTTGTGTAATTCAAGACTGTTTAGGGACCCCAGTATGAAGAAATATTCAAATACACCATTTTAGTATAGGAGAAAATAACACTGCATTCAAAAAACTGCATGTTTTTTTGCTCCAAACTGCATGTGATTATCATAAAGTGGGCATGTCTGTAAAGGGGAGACTTGTGGGTACCCATAAAACCCATTTACATTCACATATCTTGAGGTCAGAGGTCAAGGGACCCCTTTGAAAATGGCCATGCCAGTTTTTCCTCACCAAAATGTATCGTAAGTTTGGAGCGTTATTTAGCCTCCTTCACGACAAGCTAGTATGATATGGTTGGTACCAATGGATTCTTTAGGTTTCCTAGTTCTATATGATACCAGTATCTTCTCTCTAGAGGCCGCTGCAACCTCTGGAAGACAGAATAGTTGTATGAATATATTGTATACTTTATTTCATTAGTATTTTGACACCTGTCATGTAGTGATGTTGTACTGTTGTCTAATAGATGTGAAATAGAATACTTGGAAATGTTCAGTCCTTCATGTCAGCATGAACCTTTCAGAGATTTCAAAGCGCTGCAGGGATTTGCTGAGGGAGCCGTTGAGAGTTGTGTCTTATACTTGCAGACAAGAAAAAAGAAAAACGAGGTTAGAAAAATCTTGTATGTGGAAGATGGGAAGAGAATAAGATGGAAATATTGTGAGCTGTCTTTCATGTCGTCACTGACGTTGATCAGAGCTGATTTGCATTAAACTGAGGATCCATCCTTCAAACAAACAAAAAAAAACGAGGCGGATGATCAGTGAAGGGAATCAAAGATTCGTGCCAGGCGGCTTTTCCCTCCCACACCCGCCCGCCTCACACAACAATAAAGCATCCGATGAGTCACAGCTGGGAATTCCTCGGCTGGTGAATCCGGCTGCTACAGTATATCCTCGGCTCAGCACTTTCATCTGGATAGAGCTGACAGGTTAAAGCCATAAACGGATCCCTCTCTTAATTACCTCCATAACAAGCAGCCATTAGTTTGTGCGAGGCGAGGAGAGGAGAGGAGAGGACGCTGCTTTGTCCTATTAGTTTGCACACTGGTGTATCCATCGGGGCTCCTTTTGCTGTAGTTAGTGCACAGATAATGTGCTTCCGGACCCACTGCAGCCATCGCTGGCCCAGCACAATCAACCAGAGCCACAGTTACTGCAGAGAACCACTAGAGTAGCATCCTATTCAGCTCTATAGAGGAGTTTTGATCCTTCCAATTATTTCCAGTAGGTGCTAGAAATGTCTGCCACAAGCTCAACAACAAAATGTCGACATTAACGCAGTCGGGTCCCACAAAAATATCCAGTTCAGCAGCTTTAGGAGCCATTATCCACTTCACCATTTCACACCTCAACCCACACACAACTTAAACATCGTATCTATATACTCTTTTCTCTGAAATGGTGCTAGGTTCAGGTTCCTAAGCTAATAATGCTGCAGACATTATTTAATGGCTTCCTTATCCAGCTATTAGATCAGTGGTAGGTTACCAACCACATTACAGCTGTTGCAGCAGCATTAATTAACATATTTACTGTGTATTAACAATACAGCAAATGACAATGTGTAAAGACATCTAGTGACAAACCCGCAGAGAATCACGCAATTCAGTTTCCATCAGCTCTTGGGAATGTTTTAGCATCTTTCGGCTTGTTGTTTTGGTTTTACAAACCCATCTCATTCCAACTCGTCACGTACCGCCCCTTGGCGTCGTTTTATTTTCAGCACCAAAACTACTATGTGTGCACAGTGAAAATGATATTGAACGCTGTGACACGGGACACGAACAAACAGCGGATTGTAACGTGACGCACGGGACACAAACAACGGTCTCCTGGATGAAAGCGTTGTGTTTGTTGGACCCATCCACCTCGCTTCCCCTCCCGCCCACCTGGTGTGTCTCTTTTCTCTCTTTAAACTACGTCACCACACTCCTGACGCATCTCCTCAGAGCGTTTACTGTTGCCTTGGATGGGTTTACATTATAGTTAATGGAATGCCCGGTGTGTTTCATTAGGTGTCTCGTGCAGCGGTATCACATGCCGATGGATGTGTCAAAGTCTCTGTATTTGACACTCTGGGTAATGAGAACGGGCTGACATACTGCAACTTTACTGTTTTCACTTCACCATTCTCATCTACCTCGTTTTCAGATGCAGCAGGCAGCTGTTCTAAGCAAAGAAGCTCTTATAAACTCACCAAACAGCAGACAGACACAGTTAGCGACTAGCTGGTGAACATAGTGGAGCATTTAGCAGCTAAAGAGACAGATGTTTTTCCCAGGAGTTGGTGGAGACCAAAAACAGAGCTAAAAGACGGTTGATTATTGTACTGATGTTCGTCGGGTGACCAGAAACACGACTCTAAATGCCTTTACACACCGGGGGCGTTTTTTTGTGTGTGATTTTTGCACGTCAAAATATATTTTTGAATTGTTGTTTTTGTCACACCTTCCCACAGAATATTATGTATCGAAAAAAATGAGTTAGATTTTTCTGAGTTGTCATACCACAAATAAAAGCATCAACCAATCACATTGTGCAGAACGGACATATTCAATACGTACACCATAATGTACAATGTCCGACCCAAGACGACAAACTTTATTACTCCTTCCAACCTTGAAAACGGCAGCGTACACCAGATCCACTCCTTCAAATTCACTCAGAGCATTTCACTAAAAGGAAACTAAAATAGGTTACAGTAATTTACAACAATTTAGCTCAGACAGCCTGCCAGACGCTGCTCCGGGTCAATAGGATCCCGATAGTTAGAATCAAATCTATTCCAACCTTTTATTGAAAAAGTGCTGCAACAGTATGAATGGTTTTGATGCAAAATATTCACAGGGGAGTATTTCACATTTCTGTGTGATTCATTCATCACGCCCTCGGTGTGTAGAGGCCTTTAATGAAAGATAATGTTGTTCTATATCTGCTGGATGTATGAATAGGCAATTTGTTTGTTAACACGATCACCATATCAATTTTAAAGTGATTCAATGTTGTGTTTACAGCTCGTTCTGTCCTATTATATTATTATATGTATGCAACATAAAAAGGTTTTGCATTTTTTTTCAGCTAACCACTCAATTATAGACATCTTAAAATGAAAAAAGAATGTAAAACAAGTTTTGTTAATCTTAAAATGTTATAAATTATGTAAAAAGTTATCTTTTATACTTAATCTAATTTATAACCACCTTCAATTTCCCCATTTGGCCTGAGCCATATGTTTGAAAATATATATTAGAAGGACAAAAGCAGGCAACAAAGATAACAAAAGAACTGTTACTAATAATAAAATGTAATGCCATTAATAAATATTATATATGTTTTCGAGTGGAGTGGCTGTTGGTCAGAAGAAGCACTGTAGCAGAAGCTTTCCTCACACTCAGACTCCCACTGGAGGATAGCAGTAGTAGTAGTAGTAGTAGACAGTTTTATCCTGATATCCAGGTTCTAAACAGTAACTGGATTTATGACCATCCCGCTAACAATCCAGCACGATGTCGTGAAAGTGCCAGCGTCTGCCCCTCGGGCCATTTGTCTTGCTCCTCCATGTAATTTAATTAAGATTAGAAGAGAAAAGGTCTTTCTGCAGACTGAAGAAAAGCCTCTACAGCATATCTTTTAGTAGCTATAGGCTGCTGTATCCTGAGCGAACACAGCACACATGGGCCCTGTTCGTATGGGAGAAACGGACGCTCTTATTTCCTTTTTTTGGGAGTCAGAAGTCCTCCTCTCCTCCTCTTAGAAGCTGTCAGCGGTCCTCTGAAGGTTAAGAGGCTCCTCCAGCAGACACACATCTCCTGTGACTGATTCAGTGAATGACGATGAGAGAATAAAGTCATTTTTAAGCATAGAGGCATTAATGAGGAGTCAAAGCTTGTACATTTTCAGACATTTTTCCAGTTATTCAGCATTTCCCACATGTTTCCTCGACACTACAGTGTGCTGCTGAGACTTGTACACATACAAAAAGGTTTGTTGTTATTCACGGCCTGCAGCATCCACAGAGACAGCGAGCGAGAGGAGGTATGAGAGCACAGTCTTTCTGAGAAGATCTATACTTAGCATTCTACCAGAATATACAATGAGCGAGGGACACCTAGCTTCTGTCTACAAAAGCGTTCCATCTTATATAAGCAGTATTCCTCCTGTGTGGCGCATCAAAGGTGCATCTGACTTTCAGAAAGTTAAATTTGTCTGTCTATACGCCACAATAACTGATTCTAGGAATAGTTTAAATACGCTTATTTGCTCTCTTGCTGAGAGTTAGATGAGAGTTAGATGAGAAGATCAATACCACTCTCATCTGTCTGTTAACTATGAAGCTACAAGCGAGAGATGGTTATCTTCAGGGCTGCAAAGAACGATTATTTTCATTGTCGATTTATCTGTTGATTATCTTCTCGATTAATCGATTAGTTGTTTGGTCTATAAAATGGTGAAAAATGTCGATCAGTTTTTTCCAAAGTCCAAGACGACGTCCGCAAATTAAAATTAAAATAAAAATAAAAATGAAAATAACAATAAAAATAAAAATAACAATAAAGCAAAAAATAAAACAAAATAAAATTTAAAAAAAATTAAATTAAAAAATAAAACTAAATTAAAATTAAAAAAATAAAAAAATAAAACAAAAATAATTAAATTAAAAAATACAAATAAAGATAAAATATCATAAAATGGTTGGACCATGAGATATCATAATCCACCCCTTCCAGGAAATCTATATTTATTCCTCTCTCTCTTTTTCCCTTCCTTTTCTTTCTGTTCTTAAAAACACTCCTTTCGTTGTTTTGTTTGTTTTGCCTTGTCATGTTAATCCTGTCACGTCACCCAACGTATTAACTTTTGTCTTGTCTAGTATCACCCGTCACTAAATTTAGAAAAAGTTAAAACTGAAATAGCTAAAAAGAGCATAACATTTAACTGACAGATGAGAGTGATGTCTCAGCAAGAAAGCAAATAAACACATTTCCCAAAACAGCTGACCTTTTATGTTCTTTAATATTTATGTAACAGTATAGATTTCTACATATTGTTACAGGATATTGTTCTTCCAGCTGACTGCTTTTATTAGTTAATAGACCTTTTTCTCACACCAGATATTTTGACGTGTCACAGCAGAAAAAGAACCGGTGTAATGAATCTATGTTGTCCAGCAGGGTCTGGTATTGTGAGCCATGCATTGCTTCTACTGACTAATGTTATTAGTCTCTATTCTCGCTGTGCTTAACTACAAAAATGTAGATTTAGAGGAAACTGTTCAGCACCATGGAGAGAGACACAGAGAGGCCTCTCTCATATTGACATTCTGACATGTCGAACTCAATGTAGAAGTGTCTGGGTGAGTTTCTTTTTGGTTTGTTCATTGCACAGTTTCATTTTGTTTGTTTGTTTGTTTTATCAGTATTGACAGTGACCTAAAGTTGTGCATAAACAGAGCAACCTGAGCTGAATAATAGCAATAAGAAGAAGAAATAGATTTTTAGTACAGTCATAGAAATCATAATTCTTTAGGAAAAGTAATCAAACAAATGGAAATGATCAGAGACAGAGAAGGATGAACGTCTGATCTGAGGACAGCGCAGCAGTGTAGCCTGCTGGTTGTTTATTCACAGTTCTGTATAATTGTGTGGGTTTGTTAAATAGAGTTTACACAGCTGTTATTTATTTATGCATGACTCTCACCGTCAAAACAAAAGTGACAGTTTGTCAAATCAAGTCAATTTTATCATTAAAATCACAAATATTCCTTAGATTTTTCTTAGAATCTGACCATATGACTCTATCATTAGACCCTCGACTCAAGAAAATCAATCATATGAACCATATTCATGTTGTTCCATAATAACATCACTATTTGTCCATTTATAGTGTCTTCAAAGACAGGTCATATCTCCATGTCTTCTCCAATAAACAGTGGCAGTAGTCAGTATATTTTTGGCATCATTGGGCAAAAATCCCATAATAACCTTTCAGCATATTGTAATTCAAGTGTTCTGAGAGATAACTAGACTTCTGCTCCTCCTCATGGCTCTGTTTTCAGGCTTTAGAACATCTAACCTGTGACGGGAGACTTTGACCAATCACAGGTCATTTCATTGAGAGAGAGCGATCCTATTGGCTGTGCTCCGGTCATGTGGTGGTCATGGTCAACTTTCTCATTTTCCAGCTAAACCGTGCACTACAAGATGATTCTGAAAACATCTGAGGAGAGAACTAGGCATTAACGTAACAGAATATTGATTCATATTTGATCAGCGCTGCCTAGTTTGACCGTTTGGTCGGAGTTCGTGAGTGATTGACAGCCGGCTCTCATAGACAGCAGCTGGACAGCAGACCTCAGATCAGCTCTGACTGCTTGTTTTCCTCCGGTCTGTGAGATCTTGCAGATGCTGTTAGGAGCACCGGAGGACACAGAGGCACATGATTGTTTTTTTCTTGTTACCTGTTTCATGTTCTACTGTCACGATATAGCCACCGTTTTATGAAAATAACTTTTTTTAATCATATTTGCTCCAATCTCGCCTACTTCAGCAAAGTCTTACCAAATATATTTGTCTAATTACTTGTGGAAATATCTCATAACACTTAATATAAGACACAATCACCTAACAAGTAACATTTTAGTTAGATATAGGGACTTGTTTTTAGACAATGCATCTTGAATATCTTGTTAAGGAAAAAGCATTACAGCCTTATTATGACACACAACACTTCCTAATACTAGTGAAATATAGCTCCAAATGAGTTTTCCCAGCTAATTTCAAGATCTCGTTTTATCTTGACACGCCTAAATATTACATATTATTTCAAGAAGTCTTACCCAGTGAAATTTCACTTGTTCCATTTGCAGATTTTTTACTTATTACAAGCAAAAACACCTTATTATTAACAATTCAGGCTGGTTGAAGCTGTTCTGGAGACAGAAGGTGGCCCTACTCTTTATTAATCCTGAACAGCTTCTGTACTGGATATTAATGTCCAGTGTATAAGTGAACAGTTTGAACCGTTATTTTCCAGCGGTATCCATAATCTTAAGTATTATTCTACCCAGACCTCCTGCTCTGCCTCAGCTGCTGGTTATTATACAGCGCGTTGTGTATGAGGGGAGCCGTTCTCACTCATGCGGATGACGACTGTAATTCGGCTAGAAAGAGAAACCGCTGAGTCGGCAAAGCCTGCCTGTCTTGGGAAGGTCAAAGCATTCCCGTGTCACTGACAAATGAGCTGTATTTCAGGCTGCCGCTCGGTCGGCGTTCTGCTCTGTTGTCTTTAAAACTGGGATGGAGGACACACACAAATGGACACACACGTGGACACACATTTTTCCTCCCAGAACCCACTGCTTCACCCAGACATGCAGGTTACTGAGTATACTGTATGCAGAGACCTAAAATATATTAGTTTTAATATGCAGAAATTGCTATTCCAAGAGACTGGACTTAAACAATGCATCAACGTAACTTGTGATTTTTAGGTTGTAGCGGCTCAGGTATAACGCTAGAGTGAAGATACTGGCATCATATGAAACTAGAAAACCTAAAGAATCCATTGGTACCAATCATGTCATAGCTTGTCGTCAAGGAGGTTAAATAACGCTCCAAACTTACGTTACATTTTGACGAGGAAAAACTGTCATGGCCATTTTCAAAGGAGTCCCTTGACCTCTGACCTCCAGATATGTGAATGTAAATGGGTTCTATGGGTACCCACGAGTCTGCCCTTTACAGACATGCCCACTTTAGCCTCCATGAAGAGGACCAGCTCCCTATGTAGATATGAAGGGCTCATTCTAAGCTAACGAAAACACAACGATTCTTAGTTTCAGTTGATTACACACTAATGACTGTTCCTTTAAAGAGGTGTGTTGCCATATACAGTATAAGGATGAGTGTGAGTTGGTTGTTAAAGATTGCAACGACAAAAACGCTTATTTGTTTGAATTGTTTTACTATTATTAGCATAATTGCAAAAAATAACAAAAATAATCCAGTGTTACATAGCAATTAATATTTTTCTCATTATATACTATATATCTGGTCCGCAATATACTGATATAAAGTAGTATTAAATCTTATTTTGCTACTTTCCCCTTTGTTTCAGGATACTCCCTGCTAGATTTCATACTTGAATGATTATTTATGACATTTCTAGCACCTTAATATTCCCAAAAAAAGGGGTTTAAGGCTCCCTGAGACCAAATGGCCCCAAGTTGGGAGTGCTGGTTATCAACTTGTGATGGCCCAAGGTATAGGCTAAATGGAAATAATAGTGAGAAAAAGGTAGCAGAAAACATCCTGAGAGGTGGACCTGACTCCCGGCCGATAGTCATAGTCAAAATATTGGGACAGAATTTGATTATAGTCATTAAAATTTATATACATAGTCTTTTTTTAGCCTTTTGAATTTAACACGTCAGCACACTTTCTTAGCTTTGACTCCACTTAACTGTGTAAATTATAAATGAGTCTAGAACAGCAGGCGGTATGTGGAAGAGGTAACTGACAGGAGCTAAATAAGAGTCTGAATCTTGCAGCATTGAGTCATCACGCTCCTCGTGTTAGACACATTCAGACTGCTGGGATCCTTTCCAGGCTTATTACGGCAGCTCCATGAAAGGCTTTCCTCATTATGAAGCTTCTCACAGTTCACTAGCTCAGTGTATCGTCTTTCAGGAGTTAGATTCTGTAAATCAATTATGGGAATAGCTTAGCAAGCGTAGCATGACAAAGTGCTTTAATGGAGGTCTGAAAGTGTGTGTGTTGCAGCCGTATACGTACCCTGCTCCCTTTAGGAATGGATTCCTATCATTTAAATTAACATAAAGTTTTCTGTGAACAAGTTAAATCCCTGTGTTTCCACTTTAGATCTGGTACCTGCAAAAAGCATAGTTAACTGTCAATAACTGCATAACAAAGGATTTATTAACCTTAATAAGGCGTTGTTCTCGCTTTAGACCTGGTACCTGCAAAAAGCATAGTTAACTGTTAATACATGCATTAAAAAGTAAGTATTTATCTTAATAAAGCAACAAAAAAGCTTAGTAAAGGTTTAATAATGACACAATAGGTAAGATAACCTCAATAAAAACTCAGTAAATGTGTTTGTAATGCTGTTCTAAACAATTGTAAAAAAACTGTATTAATGCTCTTAAGCAGTCTATAAACTGTTAACAAGTGCTTTTAAATGTCTTAATCTAAGACTAAGCATGTTTATAATGCTATTATTAACACATATATAGTCATATTAACACATTATAATGCTAATAAGCATCTTATTAGCTAATGCTAATTACAAGGCCCTTAATATAAAGCGTTATAGCATAAAGGGACTACAACTGCATTTCACTTTGAATTGTAATGTTTGTAGTAGAAGTTTTAATGTCTCAAAACAAGTAATGAACTGTAGCCTGAACATAGAGATGTTTGAGTGTAATAAAAGCTTCTTGTTTCTGCTGGTGAACTTCCTCAATTTGTTAAACAAGTGAAAAAGACGAGAGGGGAGAGTGGAAAGTGATCATTCAGTCTACTCAACCAAAACACCACACTGCCTTCTACTGGTCACACTGGACACAGACGAGTTCTGTGGTTTTCCTTCCTGTGATATGAGCTTATTCTAGTGGAAAGATGTCATCCTTATAGTATCAGTGGCAGCTCTCTCTATTTCTATTGCTATACTGAAACAAACACCGTTTCTACTGAAGTTGCAGGTTCATAAACATAATGTTTATCATGCCTTACTGGAGGTGAGACTTCCTGTAATTGAAGTTTAACACTATTGAATGTAGAATTACATTTTTCAAATTACAGCGCTGCAAAAAATCAAGAATAGACTGATTCATTCATTTTATTCAACTCGTAACTAAAGAGCACAAGCAGCAGTGGAAGCTAATGAGTGATAAACATGACCTCTTTCTTCCTCAGTACTTCATGTGGGCTGAAATAGTCTCTAAAGGGAAGAGAGTATCGGTTATCTGTCTGAAAATGTTCACTTCTTTATACACTTTTTATACTTAAAGGACCGTCTGTTCAGTTGAGAAGCCTGAACATTGATACTAAGATTATACGTGGAGGGAAAATGACCCCGAGTGTCTTAGGACTGAAATAGATCAGACAGACAACGCCTGTTGCAAAAATCATGTCCAGCAGTTTCAGAGTGCAGTTTAATAACATAAATATATGCAGGCCTAATCACATCCTTTATAAAGTTCATGTCTTTAACAAATCTTTCATCTACTTTTATATCGACAACACTTATGGACTGGATCACTGTAATACAATGACATGCTGTATTTAATTCCGTTACACACAAAACAATGTGTTGGTTTTAACTGTGACTTTATATTAATTCTTCCCAGAGCTCTTCAGAGTTACTTGAAGAGTCCAACATAACTTGCTGAGCAGGTGTGTGTGTGTGTGTGTGTGTGTGTGTGTGTGTGTGTGGATTGAGAAGATGCACTGCGACAATTTAAATTAAATTCAACAGTGCTCTCAGGAGGAAATTGGAGCCACTCGAGGCAAATATTTCTCATCTGTCTGGACAAGACAGCAGCGAGCACAGAAACCGGCTCGACAGCATCCATAATGCATGAATGAGTCCATGCTGATCTATTATATATATATATATATATATATATATATATATGTGGCTGAGCACACTTTGAAATGTCAAAGAGTGAGACTTTATACAGTTTATCTCTTTATTCTCAGCTCACAGTGCTCTGTGGACTGTCAGAGATATATGCTATATAAATATGCCTTTATGGATTATGTTTGTTTAAAGTAGCTGGAAGTATGCTTGAGACTTTCAAATGTTGGGATTTCATTTCTTATTGCAGCAGCATAAAGGTTCATACTGTATGTAGTACTGGCCTCAGACAGCAGAGGATGCTGCTTCCTTTATCTTCTGTCTCTGTTTAGTTTTGGGTGTTTTACTAATAAAACATTTTGTAAATATGTTTTTCAAAGGCGCTATAGAAGTAATTATAAGGTTTTATATTATATTATAAAATTATTATAAGTTATTCTTATTATTATTATTATTATTATTATTATTATTTATTATTATTTTTATTTTTATAAAGAAATATGCTGCAGATAAAATAAACTCTACACTAAAAAAAATACAAAACTTTTATGCTATTTTATGCTTTGGGTGCTTTAATAAAAAACATTTTGTAAATGTATTTTTCAAAGGCGTTATATAAGTAAAGTTATTATTATTATTATTATTATTATCATATATAAATAATAATAATGATTGTTATTATTATCATTATTATTGTTAATAATAATAATAAATAGTGTTATTATTATTATTAATAATAATAATAATAATAGCATTATTATTAATAATAATATAGATAATAACAATATTATTATTATTATTATTATGATATTATTATTATTATTATTATTATTATTATTATTATTATATATAAAATATGATGCGGACAAAATAGACTCAAATAGATTAAAAGTACAAAACTTTTCCATACTTTATTTTTATGTTTCATGATTTATTTATTATTTTGTAGTGAAATTTAAAACCATATTCACAACACATCACAAAATATCAACAAAGAATTCAATTTTAACTACACCTAAAAATGAAATACAGTAGAATAAGATTCCTAAATAAATTATATAAAATAAAAAGATTTTACAAAAAAAAAATAATCAGTCCATTAGCTATCCCAGTGTTCATATAGAAAATGCTTTGCTGTTAAACTTGGTAGCATTGGCTGCCCTCTGATTAACTCGTGCACATGACGCACGCTGCCTGTAAACATTTTAATACTTCCTCCCAGTTTCCTGGCTACTGTATCCAAGTCGTCTATTAAAGGATGTTATGGTGTCAGGATTAGTGTCACAGCTGTTGCACTTGATGAGATAAAACCACACACAAACACCTTTATTATTGTCTACAGTGTGTTTATAGCAGTGCGGGCCGCCAGCAGAGGGCACAGTCAGCTTAGACAGTAAGGCAGGTTCACTCTGATCCAACCTTTGCTGAGTTGTCTTATGCAAGACTCTTCCTGAGACTGTCCTCCATCACACTCTGCTGCAGTCACGTCCACATGCAGCTGGTGCAAAATAGCCTGTTACTGATAAATATCTTATACCTCACCACTCTAGGAACTGTTCTAACACAATCAGTGCCGACAAACAACTTGAAAGATTTCCTGCCAGTTTTTTATAATGCCTTAGGGTCATACTTTCCCTGACTTTACTCTATTGTTATATTCTTGTCCATTAGGAAGTGTATGACACATATATGAAGTAAATGAATCCATCCCGTGAGCCAGCAGCTTCCTTCCCTCCCTCTTGCCCACTTGCTGCTGACCCGTGTGGAACATGCAGCTAGAGAAAGAGGATGTGATTTAATCACATTACTGCCTGAGTCATGGTCCTTGACTCCTGGCCTCTAAACGAATCACAGACCCACTAAGTCGGGGACAATTTGTATGCCACCGTGATTAAATCAGCTGCTTGAATCTGATCCAGTCAAACAACAGGTTATGTGTCTACGCCCTTCCCCAAGCAGTACCACCATGTTAGAGGGAGTTTTCTGGGATTTAATGTGAAATGAGGGGAGTGATTTTACTAGTAAAGTATTTTTCTAGTAAAGTTTTCTTACCTAATTAAAGCTAAAGACAGTTATTTTTATAAAACGATCACTATATCCTGACAGTATAGTGCATGAGACAGGTAATCTGAAAAAAATCATGTGCCTCTGTGTCTTCCGGTGTTCAAAATGTCATCTGCAAGATTTCACAGACCAGAGGAAAACAACCAATCAGAGCCGAGCTGGAGCCTTGTTGTCTCTGAGCAGCTGTCAATCACTCGTGAATTCCGACCAAACGGTCAAACTAGGCAGCGCTGATCAAATATAAATCAATATTCTGTTACTGTAATGTCTATTTCTCTCCTCAAATGTTTCCAGAAACATCTTGTAGTGTACTGTTTAGCTGTAAAATGAGAAAGTTTGTGACCCATGTTGAGATCAGTTGAGGAAATATCAAGCACCGCCCACCAGCCGGAGCAAACTTTCTCATTTTACAGCTGCAATTTTACGCAATAAATGGGCATTACAGTAACAGAATATTAATTTATATTTGATCAGCGCTCCCTATATGGAGACAATTATTAATTTCGAATTATATAGGCTCATTTGCAATTGTACAATATAATGTATATACTGTATTACCATCCCCAGATCATGGAGAGGTATGGTTATTTTGCAAATTCATATCACTCCCCAACATCCAATAACTCAAGAATCAAGAAACCTTTAATATCCCAAAGAACCATATGACAAACATGTAGAACCATCCACTACATAAAATGATTCTTTAGTAGGTGATGGTTCTTCGTGGGACCACACAGCCATTTAAAGAACCAGTAAAGAACCATTATTTTCGGTGTGTAGTTTAACGGTTTAATGGAGTTTGCAAGTGATTGACAGCTGCTTTCATTGAATGAACAGCCAATAGGAACACTCTCTCTCTGAAATGACCTGAGAACAGAGCCATGAGGAGGTGCAGAAGTCCAGTTATCTCTCAGAACACTTGAATTACAATATGCTGAAAGATTATTATGGGATTTTTGCCCAGTGATGCCAAAAATATCCTGCCTACTGTCGCTATAAACTATGTACTTCCCTCTCTTGTAGTGTGTTTATCACATCTGATATGATGATAAATGCTTTGATGGAGGAAATAATCAATCAATCAGACAATATTTCCAGAAGCCATTAATGAAATTCTCTTTCTATGAAGTTCAGTTTGGATTAGTGAGTTCACTACTGTATATTGTTGTGGCAACAGCTTTCAAAAACCTGTTAACTGAACTCTCGGCTTCCTGCCACTCACACGTTTCCTTTTAATGGAGGAGGAGAGGAGTTGGATTGTGCAGCTAATAGAAGTCTTGTGGTTTCTTCGGTTCCGGGTCTCATGATTTCATAGAACTGCTTCAGACTCACAAAAACACATGACGACTAAAAGCTCTGCTCTCCTGTAACTCACTGTATGAGCTAAATCGAGCAAAGGATTATCACATGACTCATGGTTCACATTAGTACAGGCAAGCTTATGTCAAGAGAGGAAAGGAGATGAAGAGAAGAGGCATTCTTTATGAATTCATCTGTTATGTCGCTTATTATGAAGTGTTAAACTATAGAGTATCTCCCTCCAATACATCAGACCGGAACATACGGGTATTTCGTAAAAAGTTAAGGCCACGTCCCCTTTTGGGGGAAAGAAAACTGAAGATCCCATACGTCAATGCAATTTAACCTATGTTTGGATTGTAATTTTGACAAATCTGTATGCATTCATCTCTTGTTATACGAATGTTTGTTTTATACACACGTCTAATAATTATTTTGCAACCTTGCCTGAACCTGAGTGTTCGTGATACCTTAATAAATTAAGGTTGATCGCTGTCATGTTCCTTCAGTCTTCCCCCGTCCAACACAGTGGGCAGATATTGCTTATCATAAAGCCCATAAAGCCCCTTCATTATATCTTTTTTAGGACACGGCAGGGGAACAAATCAGAGATCCACACAGCAACTCTTGGGCATAGCGTTATTACTATTACCAGTTTGTTTAAAGTAGAAGTTTGGAGACATGTTTCAACTTCTTCTGTTTACTCTGTTAACCCCTATAAGGGACACGGGATTGTTTTCATGGTGGTCATGAGAGGCTGATCTGGATGACGTATTGCTGGTCTGACGTACCCGTAAGCACAGAGAGAATCATGGAAACCTAAAACTATTACTCATTATTTGAAGCCCTGACTAAACCCATGATAAAATGACTAATGCTGTAGTTAATTTGTACCCAGGTTGCTCCATTGACATCATAAAACAGTGAGACAACCTAAAAACAAACTAAAATGTCGTAGAAAAAACACACAGGTTGGTACTGTGTTTAAGCATTAAAGCAGTGGTTCCCAACCTGAGGTCCGGGCCCCCTTAGCCGGCCAAAGATCACAGAGGGTGCACCAGGATTTGTCTGCTCTGAGGTTGTCAAAATTAGATTTGCACATATATAACTAAAATCATAATTACTTACTGGATCATTTATACAAAAGTCTGTATATAAAACTAATTAAAATTATATATTTCTTTGCTACTAAGTAGGCCACAGTCTGTTTAAACCCTGTATTTGTGCAGGCTACACTAATATTATTAGTATGGCGGCAGCGTAGAATTGTTTGTGACTGGTGTGATCCAAACATTTCCAATAACTCTTCAGCATTGTAAAGTCATCACTTTATTTATGTTGACGAGACTGACGGCTTTTCTCGGATACAAGTAGAGGGAGCTTCAAGGGAAACAGGTTGGGAACCACTACATTAAAGCAGAGTGGTAATGTATTCTGATTTATGAGTGCATGCAGGCAGATAACAACTCAAGATTGTAGCCATCAACAAACACATGAACGTGGATATATAAATAGATTTTTCAGTGGATAATATCTCTGCCTTTGCACCGCAGATGAAACCTTGTTTGACCTCACATATATTTGCTAATGTTCCTGTGGACAGGCCTCATAAACGTGTAAGTGCTGATCCTGACTGCAGTCTTTGTTGGTTGGTAAAGTGACTCTGGAGACGGCGATGCTGGGGCTCCAGAGGGCCTCATTATAAAGTGGAGGCGCTTCATTTCACCATAATTTAATTCACTAAAAATACTCCTTCCCTGGTGTAAAGAAAACAGATGATCACTAAATCACTTACAGTACAGTTACTTCCCTGGGATGAATCTAATCAAACACATTAATGAAAAATGTTCCTCCCAGAATTAATATACAGCTTTTAAAGGCCCTGAAAAAACTATTTTCTACATCAGCTTCTTACTAGTAGAAACAGGAAGATAAAACCTTCTGACAAAGTTTGAAGAGTTATTTCATATAAGAGATTTCTGTATTTGTGTTTTGCAGTGAGCTGAACTCAGCCGGATGAAGTGATGTCATACACTTCCACATGTTCAGTTGAGCAACATGTGAATCAATATGTGATGACACTGACACTGTCAGTAAATGTAATCAAACCTAACCCACACTATCTCAGTGAAGCAGATTAGCAGGCTTGATAAAAATGTAGAGTGTCAGTGGGTTTAAAGCTAACAAGAATCACTATAATGAGGAAATGTGTATCACAATTGCATGTAATTTACAAAAAAATTATTTAAATCAATATCCTCCTCACAAACATTAACCATACACTTCCACGCAACACACACACACACACACACAATTTTTATTTTTTTTATATATTTACTGTATTGTTATTGTTGTTATATACTGTATATATTGTCCTAATTGTTTGTTATCACTATTATGTAGTCATATTATTTATTTATATTAATTTTGTCTCTAGGTGCAGGCTTCAGATAAACCCAGTGGGATTTTTGCCTTTTCCTGCACTGTATATTATTCATTCATTTTTTTGTTATGGCGTATAGTCTTAAATTATGCAAAATAAATAAACAAATAAACAAACTGCACTGTGAATTATTGTTTTGGTAGGAAAATAACTGATTCAAGTTCAGGGATTCCCTTCTAGTGTATTAAAGCTAAATTAGGTTAATAGCTGCCCCTTCTTTTAATCTGGAGCATCAGACTGTTGTCCTCTGCTCTATTTCCCTGCTCTCAGTCTATTTCCAGGGTCTATAAACAGGGGGCGGGGCCTGCTTCCATATAAGGAGTGGTGATTTGGTGACGTCACCGCAGCCAGCGCCCCTGCGCACCACCTAGTGATGGGAATTCCGGCTCTTTTTAGTGAGCCAGATCATTTGGCTCAGCTCACCAAGAAGAGCCGGCTCTTTCGGCTCCCAAACGGCTCTTCGTTTTACCACTTCTGCCTTTTATAATTCAGCCAAATTTAGCGCTGTTTTGACCTATGATTAGTATGTGTGCAGCTGTATCACTTAAATGATTCAATATAATTATACTTAACCTTATAATTTCCAGAATACAGTAATTTTACATGCTGCTTCGTTTCCGACTGTCACTCATCTTATCTGCTATTCACGCACCGCACTCCTCTCTCTCTTTCTCTCTTTCTCTCCCTCCTGCTCTGTACCTGTAGAGCATCAGAGCGCCGCGCACCCTCCGCCCCCTCCCTGCTTGATGTTATGCTCCTTGTCTATCATCACCTGATTGATTGCACGGATGTCAATTACACAACATTCAGTCACAGTCAGTGCATGGAGTGTCCGTGGTGCGGAGAAGATCGTCCTATCATTCTGCCTTGAATTAATAAAAGAAAATGTATTTCTGTATTTGTGTTTTTTTGTGTGTTTTGCATTGAGCTGGACTCAGCTGGATAAAGTGATGTCACTTCCACATGTTCAGTTGAGCAACATGTGAATCAATATGTGATGACACTGACAGTAAATGTAATCAAACCTCACCCACACTATCTTGGTGAAGCAAATTAGCAGGCTTAATAAAAATGTAGAGTGTCAGAGGGTTTAAGGTTAACAAGAATCACTATAATGAGGAAATGTGTATCACAATTGCATCTAATTTACAAAAACAAGACAGTTGTCTTTTGTTAATTTGATTAATTGCCAATTTGTTTGGGAATACACACCTCTAATATCAACTCAAATGCTGCAAGCCTTAAGTAAAAGTACAAAAGCAGCATCAAAATATACTTAAAGTACCAAAAGTAAAAGTACACATTATGCAGAATGTATATTATATTACTGGATTACAATTAGTGATGCATTCATTTTGTTCATGCTTTACTGTGGCAGCTGGTAAAGATGGAGCTATTTTTTTATTACCTAATATAGCTATATATTATATATTTAAAAAAGAGCCGGCTCCCATCGTTCACTTAAAAGAGCCGGCTCAAAGAACCTACTCGTTCGAACCGACACATTTCTAGCACCACACAAGCTGGAACACGCGCTCAACGCTCGAGCTTCACCCAGCGAGGAAGAAGCTCCAGACGTCAGTTGAAACATGGCGCTGACGAGGAGGGCTGTCAACACCATCAGTCTCCAGGAGGAAACAACAACCACCAGCACCTCCACAGCTTCTCTCTGAAAGTCAGCGACGGGATTACCTGTGAATCACTGAAGCTTACTGGAGCACCTTTACCTACATTTCATCCTTTTTTCCGCCACTTCTTGAGAACTCAACGTAAGCTAACGTAAGCTAACTATTACCTGGTTGAAAGGTGTGCTAACCTGTTAAGCTAACCAATGCTAATTAGTGATGGAGCTAGCTAGCTAGCTATATCGATCCAAGTCAAGCTATTTGTGTTAACTCCTTGTGTCTGTAATAACACAACATGATTCTGTGAACTGTTGCTGCTTATCTGCTTGTCACTCAGGTGCTGTCAGTTCACACCTGAGCTGAGTTGTTGTTTTTTTATACTACAGTGTTAAGTTTTTAATAAAAACATAACACAATAGTATAAAAAAACATAACACACTACAGTGATATATTTTTTTATACTACAGTGTTATTTTTTTATATACTGCAGTGTTATGTTTTTATAAATACACTGTAGTATATAAAAACATAACACTGTGTTTTTATATACTACAGTGTTATGTTTTTGTACTACAATAACACTGTAGTATAAAAAAACGTTTTATATATTACAGTGTTATGTTTTTTATACTACAGTGTTATGTTTTTATAAACTACGCTGTAGTATATAAAAACATAACAATGTGTTATGTTTTTATATACTCTACAGTGTTGTTTTTTATACTACAGTGTTATGTTTTTATATACTACAGTGTTATGTTTTATATATTCTACAGTGTTATGTTGTTACATACTCTACAGTGTTAATTTTTTTTATACTAAAGTGTTGTGTTTTTTTATACTACAGTGTTAAAGTGCCAAAAATAACGTTGAGGAAAAATGTCAGACAACCAGAGCTGGAACTCCTCCGGTTCCGAGGAAGATGTGGAGCCCAGAGATGAGTCTGGACATCTTATTGGTATCGTGGATTTGAGTGGAGTCCTCAGTAAAGTAAGTCAAACTGGAATTTCCTCCCCAAGTTAGCTCTTGGTCTATGTCACTGCCAAGAAGGGCATGTCAGGGAGGTGTCTGTCTGTTTACGTATCAGGGGTGAAATGAGGATAATGTGGGAATGGTTTATTATGTCAAATCATGGCATGTCTATTTTGAGATTAGGGTTTCAAAAAACACTTCAAACACCACCTGTTCATCAAGGCCTATGATCTCAGCTGACTCTTCATACACATCACTCTTTTAATTACTTAGCTATAGTTTCTCCTCAATGTTATTTATTAATATGATTTTGTGTGCCCCCTTTGTAAAGCGTCCTTGGGTTTCTGAAAGGTGCTATATAAGTCCAATTTATTATTATTATTATTATTATTATTCTTTTTATCCAGCATCCTATGCTGCACAGGAATATAACACCAGTAATCCCCACTGAAGCAAAAGGAAAGCCCCCTATTGAAACTGATCAGAGGGGTATGCAATGCAGCAGCCAGCAACATTAGCTTATACATCCCTCTAAGATAGATTTACTGTGATAATGGATTATACATGTGACATTGTATATTAATTTTAAACATGTAGTGTGCACTAGCTCTGCACTGCCAAGCTAGTGCACACTACAATGTCACTGCCAAGAAGGGCATGTCAGGGAGGTGTCTGTCTGTCTTCGTATCAGGGTGAAATGAGGGTAATGTGGGAATGGTTTATGACAAATCATGGCATGTCTATTTTGAGAATACGGTTAGCCAGCATCCTATGCCATCCGTCAACATTTCCACTTTGGTGCACAGGAATATAAAACCGGTAATCCCCACTGAAGCAAAAGGAAAGCCCCCTATTGAAATTGATCAGAGGGGTATGCAATGCAGCAGCTAGCTACATTAGCTCATAGATCCCTCTAAGATAGATTTACTGTGATAATGGGTGGGTTTATACATATGACATTGTATATTAATATGCACTAGCTCTGCACAAGATCACAGTTGGCTATGGCAATGTTTGCACACTGCTCTTACCTCTATAAATACAGCTATTATTTTTGCCAAGTCTACACTGTGCAGACATTAACGTTTCCCTATCAAAAAGGGTAAAAGTCTGCTTATCTTTGCAGGCCTCCTGCATATTCCTATGCCATGTCTACTATGATAACAGTGTGGGTACAGCAAATGCTGTTAGTGTTTATGGGCAAATATCCAGTGATACTGTAAATATTGATTTGACAACAGTATGCAAGGTGCAGGGAAACCTTTGCTGGGCTACTGGTACAAGTAAACTATGCTTGTTTAAGTGCATGTACTGTGTAAATAGGCTGTTTTTCTTTAGTAAACAGACACTTTAAGTCTCCTGCTAGACAGAGTCTTAGTAACCTATTTGGCCATATGCTTCTGCTTACTTGTGCAAGACTTTGTTTTTGCCAAATTGACCACAGTTTTAAAGACTTAAGCTGCTCGCAAGCTAATGTGGTATTGATGTCACTGTACCCTAGTTGCCTCTAAACAGATTGCATGCTGACCTGCTAACCAAGCATATTGTGAGATTAAGCAGATCGGCATCCAGAAAAGCTCACCTCCTCAATCATACTAAGCCCTGTACACGTCACAAGTCTCGTGAGGATTAATGAGTCCATAAAAACCCCACATGTGTACTGGTTGTCCCAGAAGTGCAAACATACACATATGTCTTTATGTTTGTAATGTACACTGAGTTACCAGTAAAACTACTCTTAAACATTTAACAACAGTTCTTTTAATAAAAACCTAGTTGGTGTTTAAACTCTGTGTTGAATGTTTAAGCTGTAGTTTGTGGTTTTGTTGTACTAGACTGTTGGGTGTTCAATGTTTTTTATGTAAATAAGGCAGACAATATGAGCTGGACACCTTTCAGTACAACACCACCACAAAGTCAAGCCTGTAAACCATTTGAATCAACATACAAAGAACCAGAGTAGTGGTGTCAACAACAGCTGATGTTAAGTAAAGTGGCATTTATTGACTAAAGGGCTGGGTGATATGAAAAAAAAGTAAATATCACTATTTTTGAACAAATACCTTGATATTGATATTGTGACGATATTGTAGGGTTGACTTTTGGTGCTTTTTTGAAGATTTGATAAATAATCATCAGTAATGTGGATATAATGATTAAGTGGATAAAGGCTAATAATAGAACAGCTAGAACAATCTGTTAAGTTCAGAAAATTACATCTCTTTACTCTTATACAGCCTTGAAAACATAACATTTATGCCATATTACGATATACCCAAAATCTAAGACAATATCTAATTTCATATCACAATATCGATGTATTGCCCAGCCCTAATTGAACAGATATCCTATTCCATTACATTGTAGAACTGTTTTTTTTTTTATTTTATTTTTCTTGTCCCTCAGCATACAAAGATATTGACTAAAGTGCTTTATTTTTCAGTGGACAAATTACATCCATGGATGGCAGGACCGTTGGGTGGTCCTAAAGAACAACACACTGAGCTACTACAAGTCTCAGGATGAGACGGAGTACGGCTGTCGGGGTTCCCTCTGCCTTAGCAAAGCTGTTATTACTGTGAGTACTATTGAGTTTCTCTACTACAAAGCACTTCCCTTTTCTGTTAACTGCGCTTCAATATGTCACAATCCTTTAACTGTAAGCATTAGAGCATATTTGACGACGGCTCTGTGTTCTTGCAGCTGTTCTTTTGTGCAATATTGGCCCTTTCAAAATGTCTTACAACAATGAACGTTGTTGTTTGTGTAAGAAGGCCACATTTGTGAAGAGAGAGGAACCATCACTCTCGCTATTAAGCCACCAAACATCCAAATTTACTCTGGCACACATCCACTGCTATTCAAGACATGAGAGGATACTCTGTGGATGTTTATTTACATTGCAAATGTAGCCACACACACTACCCTTGTTTGTCCCTTCACCTACAGCTTCAGCTGATTTGCTGTAGATATGTGTTGCTCTAGTTTGACCTTCCCTTCAGAAAAAGGCCAAATAACAGCCAGGCGGTTTGGTGTGCAGGCATTTTGGTTGCATGGCCACGGTAACCACATTGGATATCTTTGGTACATATCCACTACAACAAATGTTTATGAATGGAATAGAAATGACTGACCGATGTGCCATGAGGTTTGGAAATAAGCACCATCCACCAGCCAAATTCTGGTAAAAGTGGTTGCTAGATTTGTTTCACTCACCAGCCAAAAAAACAATGGTAACCTATCGAGTGGCTGCTAGATTTTGAAATCCACCAGCCACAGTGGCAGGTGGGCAAAAAAGTTAATTTCCAAGATTCACGATTCAAGAACTTTGTCATATAATCAACCCTGGTCTTGACCTTCCCCTTATATTTGGATGACTAGCTGTAATATGTAGTGGCTAATCGGTGTAGTCTGACTCAGTTATTTTGCTATTCAGAGTTGACATATCTTTGTTAACATTTCAATAATCAGATCAGCAATTTGGGGAAATACGATTAAATTATTACAAGAATAACTATTGCTATCAGCTGATGAACTCACTGGTTAATCTGTCTTGTCAGTGCCTACACAGATGATTTTTATCTGCCTGAATAATGCTTGGGTAGCTTTTGTGGTTGGTAATGAGGTTATCAAAAGGAAGATGAAGGCTGGTAGAAGAACTGTGCAATCAGCTCTGTCTGTTTTTGCAAGAAAGACTGACTCTTGTATGGCAAATACACCAATGTATAAAATTCACTGAATTTAGCTTTTTCCCACATTGCTTTTTTCAAATCTCAAATAAGTTTTGGTTGTGTTGTTGCATATTGCATTTGGTTTGGATTGCTTGTAAAA
Organism: Sebastiscus tertius; assembly: GCA_916701665.1. Taxonomy (NCBI): domain Eukaryota; kingdom Metazoa; phylum Chordata; class Actinopteri; order Perciformes; family Sebastidae; genus Sebastiscus; species Sebastiscus tertius. Next base: position 16,203 of record CAKAOH010021532.1, on the reverse strand, counting down.
AGAACTTTTCTGCAGGAGCAAAAACTCAGTTTTAATGCTTCACCAGTTGTTGCAGTGCTGTTTTAACCTTGTGATATAAAATGCTGCTTCAATTTTACCTGATCAAAGTATAAGTTTTTCAGTTTCCATGTTATTAACACAAAGCCATGTTTTTCTAACGCTGTTATATACCATCCAAATCAACATGAATGGGATGAGTTGATCACATGAGGAGCACATGAGGAGAAATCTAAAGAGCAAAGATAGACTTTTCTGTTTTCTGCTTCCCATGGGCGTTCTCCGTTCTTCCCCACCTCCCTCTCTTTCTCCCTGAGCCTCTCACATAGTTTTGAGACGTTTGGTGAATGATATATTAGATGTGATTCAGATGTTAGCCATCCACCATATGTTTCTATTAAATTCATGAAGGAAAGACTCTGGTTCTTTCCTGGATCCATGTGCAGGCCTGAGGCTTGACTCACTGTTGACAGTTCTAATCAGATGATGAACTTTACCCTAGTTTCTCAAACTTGTTCTTCAACAGCAGGTGATGTCCTATTTTTTTTTTTTACAAAGAACTCCTGATTATGTCCCAAGTTCTGCTTGAGGATAACTGGCCTGTCAGGTGACTGTTCTAGTTTCAAAACAACATGCTATGTGATAACGCTTTACTGAAAACTTCATCATGAGACGCCCAATCAATCTGATCGGGAAAAAGTCATTCATGCTTTCATCTTCTCAAGACTTGACTACAGTTACTCCGTACTTTCTAGCATCCAAAAATCCTTCTCTCGCCTCCAACTAGTTCAGAATGCAGCAACGAGGCTTCTCAAAGGTTTTAACAGACGACATCCCATCACCCCAATCCTGCCTTCTCTCCATTGGCTCCCTCTTTGATTTAGAATAGATTTTAAGGTTTTCACACTGGATGCGTGAGCAGCGTGTGACGGCTACCTCGCTGAACCGCTGCGTCTCTCACGCGTACGATGTCCACATTGCTGCTGCTGTCGGTGCAGAAAAAATAGGCGAGACCTTGAATCTCTAGAAGAGGTGCAGATGTTCAAACTGTTTCCAGCTCAGTCATTGACTGAAGCTCCGTCTGCATCTCTCTCCAAACAGTAACAAGAAAAATGAATAAGTTACTGTTCCCTTAAAGCAGGCTTTGCTATTAACTCTATTTGTTCAGCTTCATCTATTCCCAGCTTATGTAAATATTAACCTCCATGCGGCGCTCTACTGTAGTCATTTCTCATTCCAGTGGAAATATGCCTCAAAAGTCTGGGGCATAAATAACAAAGAGTTATACAGTAGCTGGTGATGGTCCAGCACAGACAGTTATTGCCTTTTTTGAACACATTTTTCTTTTTCTTTTTCGTCAGTAATTCTCTCTTTGATTTTTCCCTCTTGTCATTTCGCCTCATGGCTCTCACATTAACTCTCAGACACAGATGCACCATGGTTTAGTATGTTCTCAGACATAAGGCTTGTTATATGTCAAGGTGTTTGTACTCAAATCTGCATCTCCATGCATTGTATCAGCTTGGTATAGAGTTGACCATCTTTGCATTTACACCATACTAAGTGTTAACAGGTTGTAGGCTTCATATTTGGCCCAGAGGTCTGAGGTCAGAGACTTTTGATACTATGGGAATAGAAAATGTTATAATTCTGAATAATAAGAATAACTGCAACTATTGGTAATTTTATTTATCACTTAATTTTCGAATTGTTTTCTCGATTAATCCATTCAGTGTGTAAAGGAATATTTAGATTAGATCCTGATAGGCAGGTTGGCATCTTGCATTGCAGCTTCTGCCATCAGTGTATGGATGTCTGTGAATGGGTGAATGCTGACATGTAGTTTAAAGCACTTTGAGTGGTCGGAAGACTAGAAAAGCGGTACATTAATGCAAGTCCATTCACCAAGTCCATTTAATCGTTAGTATTGAATAGTGAAAAGTGCCTGTTCACATTTCCTTGAGCCCAAAGTGCAGTTTTCATATGGCTTGTTTTGTCCGATCAACAGCTCAAGGATGTTCAATTCACTATAACATATGGCACAGAAAAGCATTATATTTTCATATTTGAGAAACTGCTGCCAGCAGATGTTAGACATTTTTGCTTAAAGATCAATTATTCGATTATCAAAATAGTTGCCAATTCATTTTCTGTCTAACGATTCATAGATTAATGGACTTATTGTTGCATCTCTAGTGTGCATTCAGTGTGTATATATGTATTTAGTTCAGAGGGAAGTCTGTGGTTTAAGTTGCACTGTGAGTTATTCACAGATATCAGTTAGGACACCAAAGTTCCTTCATTGCAGAACAACCAGACCAAATGCTCAGAAGCATTTCTCAAAACTCCTCCAGCTTGTTGCTGGTAGCCTATTCTTCTCCTGTGTTGTGTTTTTTATGGTTGGTCCAATCTAGTGTCTGGTTTCCATCATTCCCAGCATACCCAACAAGAGCATTGTTAATAGGTGGGAAACACAATAAATTAGCCACAAAAGCAATTAAAATGCAATCAAATAGACCTACACTTTAAACTACTGCCTCAAATTTCATCAGGCTGTAAACAACATGTGTTTGACACAGTCTCAACTAGAAGGGAGGATTCATTGCAGAGCTGCTGGATTGGATTGCATTATACACGGTTCATTTCTTTGTGTCTACCACCTGTCTACACAATAGTATAGGTAGGTCATAATCACCCTCTTTGTGTGTTCACATCCACCTCCATTACTGGGGAACTTGATGACACTTACAGTGTTACAGTACAACCAACATATCTGGTGTGCACAGAGAATGAATGTTACAGACACTAGCATTAGCAAGTTACAGTTAAAATAACACAAGTTATTACAATAAATACAGTAGAGCTGCAACGATTAATTGATTAGTTATCAACTATTGAATTAATCACCAAATATTTTGATAAACTATTAATGGGTTTGAGTAATATTTTAAGAAAAAATAGTCAAAATTCTCTGATTACAGCTTCTTAAATGTGAATATTTTCTGGTTTCTTTACTCCTCTATGACAGTAAACTGAATATCTTTTGAGATGTGGGCAAAACAAGACATTCGCACTGATCGACATTCTTTCCCATTTTCCGACATTTTATAGACCAACAACAACTAATCGATTAATCGAGAAAATAATCAACAATGACAATAATCGCTAGTTGCTGCTCTAAAATACAGTTGTAGCATTTGCTGGTGTTAACCATTTATCTCCCTATGTTCTATATATTCAATGGCAAACAAGGAAAACAATCAAACTCTGTGTTGACAGTTAACTTGGACATGGACTATCTTCGAGACGGTGGCACTGGATGCAATGAACTGGCTTCATCTTCTCCATATCCGTCATAAAGAGATAGGGAAAGAGAGACTTGAGGTCAAGTGGAAGTTGAATAGATCATTCCGAATGACGTTAGGCTTGTCGTGGAAATTGCAAAGTGTCTTCAGCCAGGAAATGAGACTCTTCCTCATAGCATGCAACTTCCTCTGTTTTGGGGGTCATGAGGAGGTTTAAGACCCACATACCCGTGTGTTAATGTTGTTCTCCCCCTTGTTTATTTAACCTTCCCCTTCCTTTTTCTTTCACTCTGACCACTTGGTGAGTCAGTGTTTCCTGCAGCGGGGCCACTAGGATCCCGTTTTTGAGTATACAGAAAGATGTTCCTGGCACCAGGCCTCAGTAGTAAAGATGAAGGAACAAGATACTATATTTGTCTGAATCTCCTCTGCAGAGAGCATAATTATGAAGTTTAAATTTGTACAAATGAGTAATGAAATCCAACTGGGTGTGCTGGGTGCAGCTTTGTAGGGTTCCGCAGTGTTTGCATTGGTTTCAAACCCTCTGTTGTTTTAGGTATTGGAAATCACAATCTTTTTTTAAATGGGAGCTCCCATCATTCAGTTGTGGAAACTGTGACTGCAAACACGTACACCAGCTCAAAATGGGTTGGAAGGGAGAGGACAGAAGGGCAGTCTTTTTGAAGCTGAGTAGGAAAATTGTGTTTGAAGAAAATAGAGACATAATAAAGCTGTTTTCTCTTATCATTTAGAATTTGGCATTCATATTACTTCTACTAGGGGTGGGAATCACCAGAGGCCCCACGATACGTGATACGTGCAGTGTGAACATTGTTGTCTACAAAATGCATCTCATCATGGTTACCTGGATAGTTTAAAAATGTATTGTGAAGTAACATTGTGGGAAAGATTTCAAGGCGTAATATAGACTTAATGCCTTTTTGATTATTCCTTATTTGATTTTGTCCTTTTAACTCACCGAGATAATCAAAATATTGATTTGGAGCCAAAGTGCTTTGCTGCAGTTGCATCTAAAATATCCATCCATCCATTTTTTTTTTTTATACTTGCTTGTCTGGCTTGTTGGAGGGTATCCCAGCATGCACTGGGCAACAGAAAGCCTCCTTCATATTGACTTTATTCTGCATTGCCCTGCGTGTTAAGTTGTTCATTAATCAACCTACACACACATGCACATGTACACAGACACACAAACCAAACACTCCATGCAGCTTTTTTCGTCTGCTTGCCTTTCACATAGGGTCGAGGCTGAGATCAACGACAGCATGTCATGTCATCTTGTGATGTGCAAGGCTGCTAAAATGACCTTCACATGATGGATTATTGTTTACTGTATCCTTGGATCCCAGTAACCTTCTCCGACCCACTGCAGGCTTTCATTCCTCAACCAGTCAGTATACCCATGACCCCGTAGTCCTGAGGTGAATCCATTTTCTCACTTTCCTAGCAACCAGATCCCATCTACCAACCAAACACTGCAGCGTTCTCTGTAATTTCACATGGTTTTAGTGCAGTATAGTCACACAAAGCTGGGGAAATGCATGTGCTATGGCTGTCAAGATCTTTTGTCTTCCTTATAACACAGAGACGGTTAAGGAAGCTTCACACTTGTTTTCTTCCTCTTCTTGTGCTACCTATCTGGTGTTGATCTTATGCACAACATGCTGCTGGTAACTTTCAAATGAGCATCTGGTTTGGCAAGCTTTCAGCATCCAGCCTCATATTGTGCATTATTGACACTGAGCATCTGGTCTTGGCCTCGGTGCCGTCCAGGTGTCGGGCTATGCAGCCAAGTCGCACTCCTCCAATGAAACCTCTTTAAAGATCCCATAGTGGCCCATTTATTACTCTGCCAACCCACTGAAGCAATACAATCTGCAGTAATGGTTTGGGCTCAGGCTGTCTCTGGGCACAAGCATTCTCTGGGTGATATTAGACTGCAAGCTTGCAGTTGTTAATGATCAAATGTGCCTGTTTTATTACAGCTTGTCTCAGTGAATATAACAGTTTTAAGCAGTGCTAATCTTGTATAGATTAAATAGAGTTGATAGACAGGATTAATCAATAAAGTATAATTATATTTAACCTCACAATACCATATTGATTCACTAACTCAAAGAATCAATAAATGCACTAATTGAACAAACAATTTGAATTCTTTCTCTCTGAAAGTGCTGATCAGTAAAATGAGTAGTCGTTCTTGAAGCATTGCAGACTCTTGGCCCGATTCCGAGTAAACGATTCCACTTATTGTGCATATACTCTAAGACCGGGATCCCAGATGTGTTTATTGCATCGTGGCCAACACAGGAATGCAGTGGTCTCTTCTCTGATGTGGTTTCTCTTTTGCTTACAGTTTAACTGCAGTCTCTGGCATTCCTGCTCAATTCTGCTTTCTGCTTTGTCCTTCTCAAGCTGTGTCCTCAGCTACACCCCAACAAGCTAGACTCTCACTCACTCTGTACTGCATATCAGCCTGTTCTTTCACTGTGATTAGACCTTTAGATTGGGCTGTCGCAGTTACTGCAATATTGAAATACCGCGCTATTACAGGGGATGGCAAGTAAACACCGCAACCACTATGTTCCTGTTTTTTCTTTGTTTTTTAATCTTTGCAATGGGAGCAATGGGTATTTACATTATGCTACAAACGCCAGCAGCGTGATGAGGCGCTGAGCGTCTATTCTGCGCTGCACGTTTGGTGTTTTTTTTCTGGTTGCTGAGATGTGGCACTTTTTACCCAGCCGTCCAATCACTATGGAGGAGGAGCGAGACAAATACAACAAAGACCAACCGTCACATCCTACATGTACAAAAGCTGAACAACAACAACAGTTGAGGAGATCTTAATACACATAGACCGGTGGGTCCGTCCTTTCTCCCTACGTACTTTAGCCTTCCCTTCATCCAGAGCAAGTACTCTACCTCATGCTGACATTTTAACTTCTGCGGATGTTCCGTAGCATAGCAACCAGACACAACCAAAGCGTCTCAGCTGGAAAAAACGCTGCGCCTCATTGCCCTCTGGATTTAACAATAAACAAGTATTAAATTAGTTTTAAAACCGTCATCTTTGTCCTTTAAAAAGCAATAATATACCTAATAATAGCCTAACAATAAAGCTTATATATAGCCCTAAAATCTGATTAAATTAAGTAAGATCTGCCTTAAGAGTGATTTAGCATTGGGACTCACTGTAAAGGTGTCCTTTCAGAAGGCCTGATGCATTTGGTAAACACTACACAGGTAAATACCATTGCTGTCACCACCATTACCTCCACCTCCACCCTCCCCCACACACCAACACAAACACAGTCCCTGGTTGCTGTGTGGCCATGCCAGCGCAGCAGTTTCTCAGCGCTGACGGTACACTGGAGGGCTATTAGAAATACGCACCATCCTGCAAGTTGCCTTAAAAGGCCAGTTATCTGCCACTTCTCCTAAGGGACGCTGTCTGAAAAATGGAGTCCAACGTGCCTCTGGTACACTCCTCTTTGTCTTCTATCTCTGTGAGATCTATAGATATAGGCCATTCTACTCCCATCACTGTGACTGTGGTAGATTGCCATGTTTCTAGTTGTTACAGCCATCTCAGGAACAGATTGTCGCCCACCATGTAACACACAGGAGAGAGATGAGCGGTTTGCTATTTCAGTGTCATTTTAATAGCTATTTACATGGATCGCCACCTCTCACATATGCCCCTCTCTGCGGGAAACAGATTTGCTTTTCCTCTTGCTATGAAAAGAACATGACAGCAAGCTAAGAAATGTATGACCCCATCATCACAGCTTTCAAGCCAGCTGGGTTCCCATAACTGGCCTCCAGTATCCTCCAGTATCTGATCCTCGCTCTGCTTCTATCAGATGTCGAGAGAGGATTTAATAATAAGTAGGGATGTCACAAGAATTTATACTTTGGTACCAAGTTGATGCCAACATTTTGAAAACGTACTAGTTTTTCCACTGCAGGTATCGTCAGGGCTCGAGACTAACAGTGATGTGTTCAGACTCTTTTCAGTACTGGGCAAAGGTCAATTCTGATCTTATCATGACTTAATCAAATGTAGTTTTTGCTGAGAAACTTAACAAAACCCAGTATGCAAATGGTAATAATGGAGTGAATGTTGAAGTACCTGGGATCTCTTGTTTTACTTTTGTTGTATTGGGATTGGCATCGATATTTAAAGGATCATTAGCAGTATATTTTCAATGCACACTGACTAAACCTTTTGTCCTGTGTCCTTTTTTTCTTTTTCAGCCTCATGAGTTTGACGAGTGCCGGCTGGACATCAGTGTAAACGACAGCGTGTGGTACCTAAGAGCACAAGACCCAGAGCACAGACACCAGTGGATTGACTCCATTGAGCTGCACAGGGTAAGTCATGCACACCCTTTAACACAGCAGACAGCAATCAAAAGAAACCAAATCCTTGTCACATTTGCAACAATTGAGTATCATCTAATACAAGGTTGGATTTGTGAATGCGTGTGTGTTTATTGTCTGCATGTATGTGTGTGTTTCTATCAGGGTATCAGAGAGGGGAGGAGAGAGAGGGGAGGAATCCAGGGAACAATATTCATCCCTCCTCCACTGGTGCGTTTGTTGGCAAGTCTGTAGGACTTAGTGAGCACTTCACTCATCTTTAACACAATGCTCTGTAGTAGCAAGTGTGTGTTTGTGCTTATTTAGTCCATATAAGAAGCATGTATGCTGTGTGAATAGTTTTATCCTAGATGGTTCACTATTGGTGCATGTAAATACTTTTAACAGAGGTCACGCTTAGCTGAGAGTTATCTTAACCTTGGACTAACATTTGGCTCAGGGATAAGATAATCCCTTTTCATACACAGACATTTAACACACAGGTAACTCTAAGAAGGGAACACACAGTCACAGATCACACTGTTTTAATTCTTTTCAACCCTGTACTACGAATCAAGTTCAACATACCACTTCGTTAACTAACCCCAACAACCGCGACTTGTGGTGTGTACTGCGACACTTCCTGCCTTCTTTTAGCTGCATCCCAGACCCCGGCAGTGTGAAACAGACTTGATAACAGGAAATCATAAATAAATATAAAAACATAATACAAAGTGGTAAGCAGACTTACTCGCTTTACTTGTTCTGGAGCAGGTTAGGTATTCAGTGTAAGTTATCATACCCCTGTAAGAAGTGAACCACCGTCGTAGGACTGAAAACCCTGAAGGGTTAACTCTGAAGTCACTTTGCTAATCCCAAATCCTGCTTCATAATACAGGCCTCTAGAGGAGGGTTGGTTTGTCCTGGACCAAAGTCAGAGCTTGCTCGCTTTGTTGTTTACCTAAAATATCAGTACAATGTGAATTTACATAGGACTGAAATACAAGTTCAACCTGAAAAGCCTTGTAGTGCAGGGAGAACAAAAGTAGCGCCCATTGTATTCGGTCAGTGTGAAGGACAAAGGAAGCAGGTTGCAATCCCTACGGTTGACTACGGAGTAGAAGACAATGGAGGCAGGGAAGACCTACAAAATGTTTATGGTCATATATACACGGCAACCAACCATCAAATATGTAAATTATGTTTTGCATTGTTGAGGAAAAGAATCCCATGTGACATCTGGTAATGGAGTGTTTATGATGTTTATTATTCATCTAGCTCTGAAGAAAAATGATTGCACAACATCAACAAAGTTTTTTTTTTATACTGATTTGTATGTTTTGAAAGTCTTAATCTAAAGCAGACATAATCCAGAGTGAAGCAATAGTTGTGAGTCTGTCTGGCATCGATGAGGAAAGTCACCACACCTTCTGCCTGTCTGCCCAAAACACATGCTCGGTCACTCGTGGTGCTTGGTTTGGGAAATCCCCCCTCTTCCCTCCTCACTCGCTCATCCCTTCACTGGGGAGCCACCGTGACTCATGCACACACCGACCGTCCCACCCACTATGAGTCACTGCTGAAAGCGCTCCTTCCTAGAAGGCCCTGCTTCCCTCTCAAACCCACATTACTCACAGCACTCAGCAGCCTAGCGTCTCCACGGAGACACAACACACCACCGCTAACATTCAGCCCTCCTTAAAGTTTGAGACAGTGAAACATCCAAATATGAAAACAAGACTTGTTTCTAGGATACGGACTTTATTAAAGTAAGCTGTGCTTGTTGTATATTTTAAATGTGCAGTGACAGCCATGTGGCATAAATTCCAGTAATGTGAGGTCATCTTTTTTGTAGGGCTGTCAAAGTTAAAGGGATAATAACGTGTTAATGCAAAATTGTTTCAACGCCGCTAATTTCTTTAACACAACTTGCAATTTTTTTTAGGTTGTAGCGGGCTCAGTTTTAAAGCTAGAATGAAGATACTGGTATCATATGAAGCTAAAAAACCTAAAGGATCCATTGGTACCAACCATATCATACTAGCTTGTCATGAAGGAGGCTAAATAACGCTCTAAACTTATGCTAAATTTTGGTGAGGAAAAACTGGCATGGCCATTTTCAAAGGGGTCCCTTGACCTCTGACCTCAAGATATGTGAATGAAAATGGGTTCTATGGGTGCCCACGAGTCTCCCCTTTACAGACATGCCCACTTTATGATAATCACATGCAGTTTGGGGCAAGTCATAGTCCAGTCAGCACACTGACACACTGACAGCTGTTGTTGCCTGTTGGGCTGCAGTTTGCCATGTTATGATTTGAGCATATTTTTATGCTAAATGCAGTACCTGTGAGGGTTTCTGGACAATATGTCATTTTTTATGTCTCGTTAATTGATTTACAATAATAAATATATGCATATATATGCATAAAACAAGTATATTTCCCTCTTCTCATGTTGATAAGAGTATTAAATACTTGACAAATCTCCCTTTAAGGTACATTTTGAACAGATACAAAATGTGCGATTAATTGTGATTAAATATTTTAATCAATATTGCCCTATTTTTATGGCAATTCAATTATTTTATTTTGTGATTTGGATACGTCTGTTTCTGCTCCTGGCAGCTTTTTATCAGCACCAGGCTTTATGTCTCCTATTCAGTCAGTAGTGTGTTTGAACTTACTTCTTTTTCATTTGTATTTTCGGATTTTATCAAACAGTATTGCTTCAACAAAACCTCTGCCTGCTTGGATTTCTTCCTCATCAAACAGATTAAGCAGCCCACATGCAAACCGTTAGATAGTGCAATCTGTGCTGATGGAGTCAGTAGGGTAGCAGTATGTTGGCTAAAGGGCACGCAGCACAGACTGAAATCCATGCAAACGCAGCCGGAGTTACTCCTGGCCGTTGACCGACAGTTACCCCAAGCTCTCACAAATGCCAGTCACGTTAGTTGACATTTCACGCTCTCTGGTGGTTGAAATGGGAAGTGTCTCTTAAAGGGAAACACATCTCTGTTTCTGCTTCCACCAGTATCTGTCTGTGTTGGTGAACCATCTATTTTGAGGGCCAGGCTGTTATGTAAGAGGAGAAGGGGAACCAGTCGGGTTTACAGGAAGCCAGTTGACGTTTCATTTGTGTTGCCATGGTCACTGAATCTGTGTCATGTCGTGCTGCTGTTGAGATCACTGTATCCTCAACATTTACTGGTTTCAATTTCAGAGTTCAACCTTGCGTACATATTTGGATGTAACACCAAATCATTTAAAAAAAATAATTCAAAGTACTTGCTGAATTTAGTACTTCAAGGGAAGAGAACATCTTTTTTAATTTAGAATCAGGTTTATTTTGCCAAGTATATACGTACATAATGGAATTTAATTCTGTTTTTTAAGCCGCTCTCTCGGTGTACTTACACAGAAAAGAAATAACAGAATAAAAGAATACAATAATACAAATAAAATAAATATAAAATGTCTATATACAAGTCAAGTGTTTGGTACAAGTGCATGTGCATTCAAACTATAAATTATAATCTAAAAATGTGCATTAAAGACTGTAGATTATAATCCAAAAATGTGCATTAAAGACTAAATTATAATCTTAAAATGTGCATTAAAGACTAAATTATAATCTTAAAATGTGCATTAAAGACTAAATTATAATCTCAAAATGTACATTAAAGACTGTAAATCATAATCTAATATGTGCATTAAATACTAATTCTAATCTAAAAATGTGCATTCAAACTGTAAATTCTAATCTAAAAATGTGCATTACAGACTGTAAGAATTATAATCTATAACGGCAGCAGCATATATTTAATGTTAAAGGGTTATTGACAGTGTATGGCTGATTAAGTGTTCATCAGAGTGATAATTAAATATTGGTGTGATGTTTAAAACACCAGAATAGGTGGGACACAACTCACAATTGCTGAATTATGGCAGTTTTCTTTGTAGTCTAGCTCTTTTTGTCATGCATCAGGTCTTTTGTTTTGATATCTTTTTGGTTTAAATTATTAATAATAATGTATTTTATTGAGTTAGACTACTTTGTGACAACATCACTAACTCATCTGTTTTCCCCCCACACCTGTCGGTCTTTTCGTAGGCTGATTCTGGATATGGCTCGGAGTCCAGTCTGCGGAGACACGGCTCCATGCTGTCTCTCACATCGGCCACCAGCGGCTTCTCTGCCACCTCCACATCCTCCTTCAAGGTGAGCTTTCTGGTTAATGTTTACTCTGGCTGATGAATTCACTGGCTTCAATTTTATATCTGCACACATGAGGGATTTTCTGGTATTTGTAGGCACACACACTAAACACACACACACATGGAAATGGTCCATGGAAATGTAAACAAAGGCCTAACCACTCTGTTGCTTTATTGTTCTTCAGAAGGGTCACAGCCTGAGAGAGAAGCTGGCAGAGATGGAGACCTTCAGAGATATCTTGTGCCGGCAGGTGGACACGCTTCAGAAATACTTTGATAGCTGTTCAGACGCCGTGTCGAAGGATGAGCTGCAGAGGGATAAAAGTAAGACCCGCAGACACCTACACTCCTTTAAACAATTATTTAGTTTCTCTGTAGGGGATCGGAATTACTTGCTTCACCTTTTCTGTCCAAGAACGTCACAACATCCGGTTGAAAGGTCAACCGCCAACTTGACACAGAGAAATCGAGCAGTAAAGCTACTGTGGAATCCATTTATCTTTGTTTTGACTTTGTTTACTTCAGTCAGTGAGGCTTTTACTGCTAAATTACTGCAACTTCATCGTTGTCATCACGGCACGCAGGTTTTGGTTGCTTAGTAACGGCAGGCGCGACAAGAGCGCAACTTCCCAAGCACCTTGGATAAATGGCTAGCATTTTCTACGCGTTTTAGACACGGCATGTGAACGGCCCCATATACATTAATCGTGATAGCTCTAATAGTAAACTAAATATGCTTTTCTTTTGATAAAACAATTTGAAGACGGCACATGTAAGAGATTATAATGAGCATTTTTCACTATTTTTTGGGACGTTATAGACAAAACAATTAATTGATAATTCAAGAAAAAATAACCAATACATTAACAGATACTGAAAATAATTGTTAGTTGAAGCCTAGTTTATTTTGTCACATAGCTGTTGCATTGGGTCTAGCAATGTGTGGACGTAATAGAATGGTACACAAAGGTTATTGAAATATTTGGAGATTAGAGGAAACTTGTCCTGAACTTTGCCTGGAATGTGTCAGTGTGTTGTGACTCAGACAGCAGTTATTCTGCGAGCCCCCTCATCCTCACCCCATCCTGGCTGGCTGAACATTTGCCCATGGCAGCCTGCGCTGGGCGCCTGTGGATGACCACAGTGAATGAAGCCCTGCTTTTGTTCTCCTCACCTCCCTCTCTCCGCTCCTCGCTCTCTCTCCCTCTCCATTCTAAAGATGAAACCAGACCATTGTCATGTTGTCCAGCACAGCAGAGTTCTGTCTGTCTGATGGTGTGCTGCTGTGCTGTAGCTGCAGTTGTGAATGGGCCACAAGGCGCTACCCTGCCCTGGTTGACTTTTTAAGTAAGGTTCCTACGAGAAAAGGCTGCCTTTCCTCTCTGAAACTTTATTTCTCTTTTTTCAGTCGTGGAGGATGATGAAGATGACTTCCCCAACACCCGGACAGACGGAGAGTTTCTGCACCACAACAACAACAACAACGGTAGCAAAGAAAAATGTGAGTAATGCATAATTCTTACATTAAATATTCACAACTATCAAGCTTAAAGTTTGGAAAAACAGCATCAGACAGTATTTATCTCTCATCTCTCAATTGAATTAATCATAACTATGTTCTGACTTTGGCTAAAAGAACTATGTGGGAAAATAATAGAACAGCTAAAACAGTCATGCCATATCACGATATCCAAAATCTAAGACTATGTCTAATCTCATATTATGATATCAATATGATATATTGCCCAGCCCTTGTACAGATTTGGTGTTTGTTACGAGCAGTGTTTGTTTTAGTCCCATCATGCTCCTCTTATGTGCAGTGTTCCAGTCCTTGAGTCCCAAGGGAATTAATGGCATAGACTTTAAGGGTGAGGCCATCACATTCAAGGCCACCACCGCTGGGATCTTGGCCACTCTGTCCCACTGTATCGACCTCATGGTGAAGAGAGAGGACAGCTGGCAAAAGAGAGTGGATAAGGTGTGTAACATTCGGATCTAATTAGCTAGGCTTCATCTACATGCTGGAAGAGAAAGCCTGTATCATTTACATTTTTATTTGTCAGGCAATAGTGATTGTTTTTCTTCATTTATCTACAGTAGAGAAGCAGTTATTGTAGAGAATGTTACTGCAGTATTTGTTTAATGATTCAGTATTTTTGTTTGTGTCTAGGAGATGGAGAAGCGGCGAAGAATAGAGGAGGGGTATAAATCCGCCCTCAATGAGTTGAAGAAAAAGTCTCACTTTGGAGGTCCAGATTATGAGGTGAAGTATAAAGTCCATAAGGGCCTATGTCCATATAGCATCTTCTGAGGAGCGTTTCATCGAAAAAGCCCACCGAGCACTTTTTTTTATGTTTTAACAATATCTTGACAACATATCACCACACTAACCACCGTTGTATGATAGACTAGCATCGCCCCTTTGCTTTTTATTATCAATTTGAGACACTATTTGTTGGACATTGATTTTTCACCATGAGCACCAACCGGAGGAAGAAGTAATTAACTTAATGCTACATTAACAAGCGAACAAACTGTATAGCTAATGGTGATAAAAGCACAACACGCACCATCAGCCGATCTGATCCCACAAATGGGTTTTCTGGTCTTCTGTTATGATAATGTCTGTCTGACGTATCATAAAGCTCTGGATAGACTGACACGGCCAAAACAAGCTTCTCTAGTTGGTCGCATGCAGCCGCACATGCTCTCTCCTCATTGGGAACAATTTAAAAAAGATGCTAGTGCTCAGAAAAAAACACGATATGGACACAGGCCTTAATGCAGCATGAATTTTGGGTTGTGTAAGAAGAACTTTTCAAGTAACGTTCCTTCTCCCCTTTATTTGCAGGAGGGTCCAAACAGCCTCATTAATGAGGACGAGTTTTTCGATGCTGTTGAAGCTGCTCTCGACAGACAGGACAAAATAGAAGAACAGGTAAGCAAAAGATCAGATCCAGTAGTTACTTAAAGAATGATAAGTGCTAAGGTGACGTTAAATAAAAGCAACTTTAATCGTAGTACATTCAAAAATAGTGAAATCTCATTATTTCTGCTTGTTTGTGTCCAGTCTCACACTGAGAAGTCCAGGATACAGAGATCCAGCCCGGTCCCTCCTGGAGACGTCTATTCCAGCACCGGCACACACAGATTCTCTGACAAGGTTAATAATAATAACCCTGTTCACACCTACGAGCTGCTTTCATCATTCCACCTGTTCCTCCTCCATTTCTTCATGTTCCTCATTTCACACTTCTGTCATTGTTTCATCTCACGTCCTTTTGTGTAACTTTGTCTCTTCCTCTCTTTCATTTGTTTTTGTCCGTCACGCCGTCGATTCTCATCTTCCCTGTAGCCTCATAGTCAGTCCTCCCCTGTTGTGATAGTCAGCGCCCCTCACGATGTCCACAGATTCAACGCAGAGGTAACAGGCTCAGCCAGTCACCCCTCCTCTGTGTTTCACCTGTCTAGACTAAACATCATGTTTGCATAACTGTTGAATCCCCAGTAACTGCGTAAGCTTAGGCTGTATTCGCACCAGATCCAGTCAGTGGACCATTAAAGAACGCCTGATCTCGTGTGAATGCTGCCTTAATCATGGTACTAACTGTAGCAGCATGAACTATGAGCTCCCTTTATATCTGTGTGATATACTAATTGTTGATGTTTAAAGACAATGCACTACCAGGTCTGTTGTGCAACATAAAAGTTCAAATACAGGTCTGATTGGTGCATCAAAGCTTTGTGTCCTCCGGTGTTAATTCTGGCCCCTGATTTAGTTTAGTTAGTTTTAGTCACAGTTTGATTTTTGTTAGTTTTAGTCCACAAAAAGTAGACCGTATATAGAATCATTAGGTGCAGCTTCTAAGGTGGTGTTTGCTTATGTCTGAGGGCCTTTTCAAGTTGTCATTACATAATCAAACTCCCATCCTCTTTCTGTCCCTGGCCTTGTGTTACAGGTGGAGGAGATGGTGCAGAATCACATGACCTACTCCCTGCAGGATGTTGGTGGAGACGCCAACTGGCAGCTGGTTGTCGAAGAAGGAGAGATGAAGGTATGAGGAAGAGTTTTAGGTTTCTGTAAATCATCTGTAACTGTAAATCACATGGAAGAGTAGATTTATATGTATTATGTTCGCTGAGTCATACACTAAATTAGGAAATTATATTTAAGAAGTCTCCAGTATGTCCTTAAAATAACACTTATCTGGAATTGATTATTGGACCACTACAGATAAGTACATGTTATAACATGAAAAGTTTATTGTTATAACAAGATGTTTTTCACGTTATAA
>CAKAOH010021530.1:12750-27976 GCA_916701665.1 Sebastiscus tertius | reverse complement strand
ATATATCTACAACCACTGCAGATGCCAGTGGGTGTGGTTGGGTCTGGTTTTTTTTACCGTAGCTTCTTTTGTCGCTGGTTTAGAGCCAGCCATATGACAAATTGGGGGTTTGTCCGGGATTTGAATCCAGGACCTCTTGCACCCCAACGTGACGACCCTACCTCTCTTGGCTGTAATTTGTCACAGCTAGCTCTAAACCATGGCAAATAACTGGAGGCGACACAAGAAGCTACGGCAAAAAACAAACAAACATTAATTTATACAAAAACTACAGAAACAACTAGATACGACAAAAAAATGTGGAGCGTGTGGGAGCACAGAAAGGTCCCTTTCCCTATCTCCATGGAACAAGTAGGGTGTGCTCTAATAGTGCTGAAACACCGGCTCAGGTGTTCCCAATGACTGACGAACCAACCACACCCACTGGCATCTGTCATAGAAGATATAAATGACTCATTCTAAGGTAACAAAGACACAATGATTCTTATTTTCAGGTGAATATACATTAAAGAAAACATACATATTATTATTATATTCCATTTCTGCCAATAGATCTCCCTAAATGCTACGAACTGTTCCTTTAAGTTTTCAATAGAAATCTTGTGGCTGTGCTGCCTGACCTCCGGATCCCACAGAGTCTGTTTGATTCAAACATTCAGCTCTTCTTTTTCAGCTGGAGCAGAAGGCCTGGGGACAGATGAAAACCTGTAACCCCTCCATGTTTTGACCACAGTTGTCGTAGCTGCGAGGCACTTGGAAAGATGAAAGCTCATGTGTGGTTTCTCTTCTGAGTGTTTGTGTTTGTGCCTACATCTGTGTGTTTCACACAAAGCAGCTCGAGGTGCAAGCAGAAAACACAAAGATCATTATTCAAAAGCTCAATTAGTATTGGTTTTCATCCATTAAACTGGACTGTGACAGTAGGTTTATGTTTTCACTCACGGGGCTGACAGCATAACATGAACACCTCTGGAATAAGATGCAATCCAATACAAAAACCACCACCACAAAGCTAACAACATCAAATATTAAAGTGCTTATTGTTGTCAAAAATAATGTCAACGTGTCTTTTATTGTTGACAGTTTTTTGTTTATTAAAAGGAAGAAGAAAAGTGTTTCTGTTGCTCCTTTTTGTCTCCGTGGCTGGAAGGACGACATCATGAAACCAAAACATATAGAATGTAAATTTCTCCCTTTTGATTTCTGATTTCTTCTCAAAGGAGAACAAAGGACAAGTGATTTACAGAGCAGATGTGATGATGTAGCAGTCAAAAAATATATGAGTTGGACGTTTATCAACAGCTTTTACAGCCTCAAGAAAAAGGCTTCACAAAGGTAGTATTTACTGCGTCCCAGAGATATTGTACAACATTGTATGGTACATATATTCATGTTATTGTGTCCACCCCCTGTAGATGTGACCATCAGCTACACACTACACAGATGAACAACAATTACTGAGAAAAATCCATGAAGAAGAGCCCAGCCACTACCTTTGTCTGCAGTGATTTAAGCTTGAATGTAATTTTGCTCTCTATTGTACAGCTGTCATTTATAGCTCACATACGGAGACATACAGTGTGTACCTGTAAGCACGTCTCTGTGACTGACAGCGATTAAAAATGTCTCCTTTATGTTGCTGCATGTATTCAATTTTCTTTAAGATTTTCCTGTATTAAGCTGTACGTCTCTGCTCTCCACTCGTCTCGTTCCAAATGACTGAAACTGTGTGCATGGGGCTCTAAAAAGAGCGATACTCTGTATCGGAGGATGGTGTCTCTTTTTTAATTATAAGAAATGGATTAAACAGTGTGTTTATCTGCTCTAATGTAAGCTGCAAATGTTAGCCTGCCCAGCTCACTACCTCCAGTACTAACCTGTAGTGTTATGTGGAAAGGCAGGGGGGCATGTCATTATCTAACTATATTATGTGGTATTACAGGTTACTTCAGAAAAATAACTGTTGAGGACGGGAACATCCTGTTCCCTGCCCACCCACAGGTGCCAGTCAGACACTCGGTACAGCCTGCGGTGAAGTGAGTCTCCATGTACAAGCCTCAATATATTAGAAATAGGCCACATAAGTAGCTTATGCATTTATGAAATTGGAGAGCATGAAAAGACCATTATTATAATTATAATATTACAGTTCTGTATGAAGAATGAGGAGGTGAAAAGGGCTCTTTAATGTGCCCTCCAATTTTCACACATTTTTGCTATTATCATTCCAATGACTTTTCCTTCAGGGATACAAACAGCACAGAGTATTACTATCACTAGGAAGTGTGAATACTAAATTACTATACATACTTAAATGTTCAGGAGGTGTTAAAGAGCTTTCAAGCACCTGCTGGGAGGTGAACCTCTTCCATTTACTGTGCTGAGTAGAAAACTAGATGACAGTAAAGTGATGTTTTTCATTCTGTGAAATAAAAAAGACAGCCACGAGACAGCTGCCCCTTTTACTAAACATTTTTAGCCCCAAACATATGAAAGGAAAAAATCTGCATGTGTTAATATCTTGGAGCTAACTGCCTACATTTGGTAGCAGTTCAATCAGGAGAGACTTAGTTTAGAAATGTGTTGACATTTAGAAATGTGAGGAGTCTTTGGCGATTAGACTCCATCGTGATCATTTTAGGGAGATAGTGATGCCATGAGTAGTATAGGAATATTCCCCTGATGGAGTCGAGACACTGGTGGTGGTGAAGAGTTGACTGAAGATCTGGATGATGGGATGTGGAGCGGGGCTTCTGATGAGCTCAGTGGAAGGAACCCTGGGCTCTGGATGTGATGAGAACGGGACGTGGACGGGGTGGAGGAGGGTCGCAGTCGATTTTGCACTGAAATGACAACTGACAGCAGCAGAGAGGAGAACAGTTTTGAAGTTTAACAGCAACGATATGCAACCCGGTCTCACGGGAAGGCGTATAATTAGCACAACATTACTAGGACATTCAGCGTGTCACAGGGACGCATTTTAGCCTTTTCGCGTGTTAATACACTACGCAACAAAATAACAGTAACATCCGCAGTTATGTTTAGACAACAGAACCACTTAGTTAGGCTTAGGAAAAATGTCATGGTTGGGCTTGAATTAAGTATGTAAACTAAGTAAAATACGTACGGAAACAATGTTGCATAAGTATGGAAAACACATCACTAACGTAACTTACAAAACAAAACACTGGTCTCGAACACAGGACTCCTTTAAAAGTTAAAGGTTGTGTCAGACCCACACCTTCCCACCCACTCGCTATAAGCAGTCTTTCTCACTTGATGGCTGGACCACCGAGGGCCAGCCCTACAAACTCAAAAGTCTGTCACTGACTGAGTGATGAAGTTACACGATTGGTCGGGTGAGTTTCCTCATTGGCCGTTGCTCTTTCAAAATGAAAAGGCGGGAAAAGTCCTCTATGCAAATGAGCCCGTCCAGCGCAACGCATCCAGTTCATGAAACTTGGACCAAGCTGTCAAACTAGGCGATCTAGTTCTAAAATGAAATGAGATTCAGCAGTGGCATAGCCTATTTATCGCTTAAAATGTTTTCATGAGTAGATTTTGGTGGATTGTTTAGACGGAATAACTTTTAGTTTACAAGCAGGCCGCCATGTTGTTTCCTGTTTGAAACGGCAAACAGAAAACCAGCAACCAATCAAGTGCATTCCACGATAGGACACATCATCGCTTGAACGGCCAGTTGAGTGGAGCAGCGTGTCCCTTAGTGTCCTCGACGGACCTGGTGGACATGTACCACTGGATTTAACATTATAGACATGACCACTGACTATTTGTATAACAATTTAGCCACAAACTCACAGACTGACCGTACACGGTCCAGCCTCGGTTTTGACCAAGTCTTGTTATTCCATGTCACTAACTCTGAGCGTATAGCATTATTACGCGGATGCATTTACATTGCAGTCAGTACAGACTACATGGCGTACAAATGACACGCGAAAAGCAAGAAAGGTGTTGTTATTGCATGCTAAATGCCTTGCCTAAATGCGCATTATCGTGTCATTCATATGTCTTTCAAATGGACTGCGATATGATTGACTCAGGGAAATGTTTTATTGGGAAAAATACCATCATGAAATTTAAAAAAAAGACTTTTGAAAAAGTGTTAATGTTGGTTCACTTATGTTCTTTAACATCTTTTATATTTATTCAATATTGAACATTTAGCGATGACCCTGGGTTCTACATCTTTTCATTCGCATGCTTGGTATGCTTTATGTGTGGCTTTTTAACATTACTTATAAGCGAAAGAATTCAAAGTCAAACTTCAACTACGATGGACACTGAAGTCAGTTTAATGAATTGCTATGCTGTAATACACCTCTTAGTCTTCTGCAGTATGACAGCGTTTCATACAGATCAATATCTGTCTTTGCTATGCATTATTTTTCTGCTCCGGTAGAAATAATGATTTTTATGTGGAGAGACTGAGAAATCTCTGAGAAACGGTGTGCCATTCCCAACGTGGAATATAAAGTTGATCATTCTCAGAGATTTAATCAATTTTGAATGTAAATTGTGTTATTTTGCATTCAGTTATGAATATGCATCACCTGATTTGAATCTAATTCTGCACATCATGATATGTATGCGCTACACATATTGGAAATAGTGGAGGTATACTGTATCGTCTTCATGTTTCATTTTCTCAAGAAACAGCCTCTGCACGCACACACCACCTTTGAACAATTCTTTAAATCCTGTCTTTGTTGATTTCAGGCCCGGAGGGAAGTTGTGGCCTAAGCTCAGATACCTGTGAGAACAAAGGTATTCGCTGATAGTGGTGTGTGTGGAGCAGTCACTTAGTGCATGTAAGTTTCTCACATTTAAAATTCTTTTGGAGCTGTAGGAAACCTAATCTCAAAAGCCAGGGTTCCCTTCACAGAAAATTATTCACTTACACCCTTTAAAGATTAAAAAAAACTGTAAAGACATGCATAACGAATTCTGTTTTACAGTCTAAGTGTGTGGTTGTCAAACCATGGGCTGTGACAAATTGGTGGCGGGTCACAGCAGGTAACTTGGTGGTTCAAAGCCATGAGTGTATAATGTATCTATCGATGCATGAGCTAAGCGAATGAGTTTATTGAGTACTTATGATAACAGGTCCGGCAACAAATGTATGTACAGTATATGCTGTCTATGGAGAGTTTCTTATTCTGTATTTTTCTTCCTTTTGCAACCATCTTGAGATCACTACTACCTACATTTGTCAGTAGTGTGTGTGTTTTTAAAAGACTTATTCACTGCTCAATTTATATCTCATTAAATGGAGCCAAGCATGTGTTTACCTGAAGTTGTTGATGCAAGGCCAAACACCTCTCACTGAATGGAAGCAAATCCAAAGAGATGGTGGTGGATTTAGGGAGTAAGAGGACACTTGTAGTGTTGGAGGAAGTGTTCAGATCCTTTACTTAACAGTGTGGTACTTAACTAATACCACACTGTGAAAAGACTCTGTTACAGGTAAAAGTCCTGCATTGAAAATGTTACTCAAAGGAACAGTGTGTAGGATCTGGTGGTATCTAGCGGTGAGGTGAGGAAACTACAACCATCTGAAGCCTCTTCCGTGTGCCAAACATGTTGGAGAGCTACGGAGGCCGACGTAAATATGTGAATGGCCTCTCTAGAGCCATTTGTTGTAAGAGTAACGTAGGTCATTTAGAGCAGAGCCAGTGCTTAGAGTCTGTGTGTTTGTGTAGAGAGCGGCGGTGACGGGAGTGAGTAACGTTATTGACTCCGGCCCAAGCAGGAAAAGTTAACAGTGTTTGGTTTGTCCATTCTGGGCTACTGTAGAAACATGGCGGTGCAACAGCGCGGACTCCGTGGAGAGAGGACCTGCCCCCTATGTAGATATTAATCTCCCTTTTACAACGTAGTAGGCATAGTAGGGCCCTACTGACCCACATCTATGAGCGATAATGTGATTTAATGGCCTGATAATAGCCAATCGGGTGCAGCGCTATGAAAAGAAAAGACTCAAGTGAAGTATGCGTACCTCAAATTTGTACTTAAGACCAGTTCTTGAGTAAATGTCCACCTAGTGGAAAGCAACTGGTCTGGGAACTGCTGTACTCAGGATTGTAGAGCCTGACAGAGAGTGTTGCGCTCAGCTCTCTGTGAAGTTTGTGTCTTTATAATTCTAATGTTGACTCTGATTCTGATTATTATTCTTTATTGCACACTTGCCTTTTTAGCACATGCAGCCTCAAGAGTGCCACCATGCATTTCACTGCACATGAGCTTGAGACAAATAAAGTACATGTTTTGAATCTTTAATTCATTTCTAAGGGTTATATTGCAGTCGCACACCAGAATAAAGATTGTAATAAGCAGCCATGCTGTGTCCCTCCGAGCTGTAAAATCGTCTTACTGGTATAAAGAGATAGTTAAGTCTGCCAAAAAAACTGATTCTCCATGGTAAAGCTCTAGTCTTTTCTTTCTCTGAGTTTGTCCTTTGGCCATTGTTTACCCCTCGAACACTTTGTTCAGACTACAATCTATCAAAACAATTTGAAACAAACATTTTATTCATACAGTCCAACAAAATGAAACACTTTCAGACTTCACTGCAGACTTTCATTTTGCAGTAATTTACAGTTGGGTTACTGTAGTGCACTGAATTGGTGGTCATTTACTTCCTTTGAAGGCTGTTGTCACAATATTCCACTCTCTGGTAGGAAGAGGATACTTATCTGGGATTTATATGTTATCTAAAATGTTATCTAAAATATTCTTGGAAATCATAAAGCACTCAGTCTTGGTTTATGGGAAAACAGAGACTGAAATATATTACTCTGTTGTGGCACTATCTCAGGCGGATTCCAGGAAAGACAATTTATATTTCCGTCCGTGGTGATGTAAGTCTTATGCACAGAGCAGCTTCTCTGTACTCAAACTTTTGGGACAGTTTTTCCAGTAAGCTCTGTGGTTTATTCTAGTTGACAGCTCTGCAATTTATTTCTGCCTCAGCACTCATCTCTGTCACCTGATGCAGTCTGCAGGTTGGGAATCATTACTTGTTAGAGCAGAGCAGCAGTGCCAGTTTTTTTTTTCTGCAAGGCCCTCAAACATAAACTGCAAATAACCTCTTATCACTCTTGATTTCAGCTTCACTTCTAAAAAAGACCAAACTGAAACCCCTGCAGCTGGACTGACCTGCACACTGAGTGCTGGGTAAGCTGTCCAATTTCCCTCCAATAGGCCTACAGAAAAAAGCTCTTTTAGTGGTAGACATTTGTTCATACAGTAAATACTGTGAGTTTTATACAACAAATATAACTATATAAAGGTTTGTTTCAATCTTGCTCATGATTCAGATAATTACAAACCATGGTGACAGAGCTCTCATGGTAACTATGATTCAGTAAGCAGTTTTTCATCATGTGTACTATTTTTATTCATGTGTACTACTGCAGCCCGTCAGCACCAAATGGCGTATGAATGCCATGATAATGCGCAAGGCGTTAAGCGTGCAATAAGTAGGCCTTTCTTGGTTTCCGTGTGTCATTTCTACGCCATGTACTGCATCCTATACTGACTGTAATGTAAACGCATCCACGTATAAATGCTACGGTAAGAGTTAGAAATGCACCGATCTGACTTTTTCAGTCCCGATACCGATAGTGATACCTGGGCTTTGGGTATTGTCCGATACCGAGTACCGATCTGATACCAGTGTTTAATTAATAAGCTGTATGCCTCACTGTGTGGAAGTAACTGGATCATTCTTTTATGTGTAATGCAACATCAGGTTTGACTTTAACATTGATTTCCTAACTTTGTAAAACAAAATGTGACAAATAAATACAGATAGAAATTTACTGAGTTAGTATTTATTATTAAAATAATAAACCGTACACCCACAACACAGGACTCTTGTGACTCTCGTTTCAGCTAAAATTTGTTCATTTTAAGAATTTATCAGACATCAGTTACTGACTACAAGCACTCAGTCTTCTTTGTCATGAAGAAGAAGAAGAATGGCTCTGGCCTCTAACAGATAAAAATAGAAAAACTTGATAACAATATCAACCTCTGAATAACTGAAAGAATGAAAACAGGAATGCGGAACATTTCTGAGGTTTAATCAAAATGAGCCGGAGGTTCAGCGCAGGTCTTTGAAGTGAATACGCAGCTCAAACTGTAAATGTTTAGAAAAATTTTAGCCAATGAAATAATCATTACAATAGAATTGGTTTTAGCTCATAACATCTTAATAATTTCTAATACAAGGAATATGTCGGTCTACATTTTTTATTTCATACAGCAGTGAGGATGACTATTAGGAAACAAATCCTTGCTCAAGCATTTACAGTGCAGTAGAAGTATAAACAATACCTGAACAAGTATAAGCCTCACATGAATTTACATAATTACAATACGACACGTTTATTTTATTTTCTGTGTTTTGTACAGCGCTGCACTTTTGTGGGCAGGCTGAGTGAGCGTGGCAGTCAGTTCATAATGAAACAAACAAGGATGAAACGAGATGTATGACAGACTGAAAACACTAAATGTAGCTCCTAGTTTATAGCTTCAAGAGTAATTCACATTTGTTTTCTTTAAACTCTGAAATAAATGAGACAATAATTGCAGGCGCTTGTCTCTGGCTTAATTGATGTTAATTAAATATGTGATTCAACAGGCTCTTTGCATTATATCCTGTTTTGTTTTTGTCAATTTCATTGCTTTTGTATATTCTATCTTTTGTCCTTGATCCTGAATTGCTTTCTCCTTTGGCTCCGATTCAGACACGGCAATCAATTGCTTTATTCGTACTTGAATTGCCTTTTTGTGTTTAATGCTTTTCAGTCTGTTTTGTCCTCTCGTTACTCTCTGACACAATTTATTGACTCTGCAAAGTACTTTGCAACTTTGACACACCTTTTAAAAAGCGCTACAGAAAGAAAGCCTCTCCTTTTAAAATATAAGTAACCTGTTGAGAGGTGAAAACCATTTAGTGTCACACCATTTAATGAAGAGTCATTAATAGAGTGGTAGTTTCACGTTAACCTTGAACAAGATGCTTCTATCACCGTTAAATGCCATCAGTGCCTTGAAACAAACGCATGTAACAAAATTCAGGACATAGCGTACCTGTTCAATGTCTTGATCACTGATTAGATGTCAAGTGTGAAAATAAATCTGTGCTGTTCCTTTACATTTACATTCATATGTTCAATCAGGGGAAAGTGCATCTGGTTTTATTACATTTCTCCCCTTGTCTCATTTTAAGGCTCATCATCTAGTGTATCAGATGGTCACCACACAGTCATTATTAGGCAGGGACTCTTCAGTTGTTACGGATTAAAGTCTGTCTGGTGATAAAACAAAAAATAGATGAGTAATTATGAAATAATCCTGAGGTGCAGAAGAGTTCAGACAGCTGTGGGCATAAAGAGGGAGCACACAGTAGCAATAACCATCCACTCCTGTACATACAGGAAATGGATAAAATAACAGAAACACCTGATACAATCATATGCAGCACTGTAACTGAATTGTGTTACATTCGACAGGAGCTTCTGCTGGACAAGTGAGGAGAATATTTCACTTTCCATTAATCCATTATTCCCCACCTTTCACGCCACAAGTCCCAGTTTAAGTTATATCATAGTAAATCAGGAAGCCGTTGACCAGCTTGTCCTCCATTTTGCTGAAGTACTTTTACGTAGTTGAGTTTCCTTAGAGAATAAAGACAAGTGTGATTGGTTGTTTTCAGTTTGGAAGTTTAACCTTTCTCACTTTCCACAGGTGGCCCCACTGGGCAGCTTTTGAGTCTTGAGTCGCAGTGGGGAGTGCCAGGATGTCATTTTGAGGTCCCATTCACAATGTGTGCATCCTGTCGTACCTCCAGTGAGTGTTTGAGTCTGCCTGCCGAACTGTACGTCTGACCTTTGTCTCAGCAAAGTGCCTTTAACCTTTAACCAATCCTGTGTGTGTGAGTTCTCATTCCAGTTGAGCTTTACCTGAACCTTTGAAAATAATGTGTGTTTGATGAAGCTCAACTCCCTCTCGCCACACATTTTAACGCATGAGTAAATAATAGGTGCTTAACTTACAGTGGCCTAATCTAGAGAAACAACATGATCTTTCAATACCGATTTTACTTCAAACTTCCCACATAAACATGCAGATGAATCTCTCCGTCTCTCTTTTTTCTCCCTGCTTTGTTATTGTCCCTTTTAGTATTCACAGGCGGATATTTTTCTTTCGCAGAAGCAACAGAAGCTCCCCTTAGACACTCTTGGTCCAACATGTCTTTGACTGGCCTGCACACTATTTTATTAAAGAAAGCTTTCTCTGCATTAAATATTCATTGGCTAGTACGGAGAAGTTCCAATTCCCATTGAAAAAGATGTGTCAGGTTTTCATTTGGCGACTTCAAGCCCCAGACTTTATACCAGTAGATTTTGCTCGGGAAGAAATTTTGATAAATTTTGCTTTTGAAAGAAGTAGAAGAAGCGGTAAGAAACAGTCTGTTTCACTGTACAAGGCTGAGATAAGCAGGTGAAGTAAAGGATGGGTAATTTCTGCCTTTACTAACATCAGCTTTTGTCAGTCCATTCTCATTCCCAGGGCGTCAAATACTGATGCTTTGTCACGGCTATCGGCGTTCGATAACGGCACCCTTTCGGTAGGAGATGCACTGGGCTTTCCATTAACTACAATGTAAACCCATCTGCGTCATTCATGTCCCACATTTTCACTGTACAAATGTATAAGTTTTAAGCCCAACCATGTTGTTTTTTCCTAAACCTAACTAAGTGGGTTTGTTGCCTAATCATAAGCAAGTGTTTTTGTTGAATTCACAGCATTAAGCACGTTGTTTACTGTGACCCAAAAGTGATGCCAAGGGGTTGTTAGGCACGTGTTTAGTGCGACGGAAAAAGTGCCGGGGGGTCTGACAAAGCGTCAATATGTGACGAGTTGGTTTTTGTATATTTCCAAAATATAAATGACCGACCGACCGACCATCTTCTACACTGTCCACATCAACTGCACTGAAGTAGATGGTAAATGCATTATATTATGTACAGCCCTGATATCCCACCTACTGGCAGAGGTTCCTTAAAGGACTACTGTGTAACAATTAGGGGGATCTATTGGAATATATTATTAAAAAGCATTTTTTCTTTAGTGTATAATCACCTGAAAATAAGAATCGTTGTGTTTTTGTTACCTTAGAATGAGCTGTTTATATCTACATGGGGAGCGGGTCCTCTTCACGGAGTCCATCATGTTACACTGCCATGTTTCTACAGAAGCCCAGAACGGACAAACCACTATGTTAACTTTTCCTGCCTGGGCTGGAGTCGATAACATTACTCGCTGCTGCCATCGCTGCCGCTCTCTCTCTCTCTCTCTCTTGCTTCACCACTCACTTCCCACGTACACTCACAGTCTACGCACTGGCTCTGCTCCAAATGACCTATGCTACTCTTACAACAACTGGCTCTAGAGAGGGCCATTTGCATTTTGGCGTTGGCCACCGTAGTTCTCCAACATGCTTGGCACACAGGAGAGATACTGCCAGATCCTACACACTGTACCTTTAATATTGCTTGAGGGCTACGGACGTTTTGGATCAATATAAGACAATATGTTGACAATAAGTCAAGACAGAGCTGGGTCAAGTAGGCCTGTGTCCACAGCAGCAACTCGAGAAGATCAATCTTTTCAATTATAAACCCACAAACATTACAGGCAAAGAACCAATATAACTTTGGGTTGGAGGTTTGGGGGTCCTCCAACCCAAAATATTTGAAGGTTTTCTAAAACTATGCAATTTCACATCATTTCGGACCATTATTATTACTATAGGTAACGCCCAAAAGTTTTAAAGAGAAAACTTGCTATAGTTAAATCATTTTTTTCATTTTATAATTTACACATATCACAGCCTTCACCTGAACATTTAATTCTTCTGGAAATATTTGCCCAGTAAAATCATAATTTTCAATCAATAGAGCAGATTCAGAAAACGTTAAAATAATGTTTCATTAATTATATTTATTCTAGCCTGTAGCCTAGAGTGACACAAATATTTATAAGTGAGGTGTGCTCCATGAGGCATTTGTGAAGAAGTTCAGTTTATTTTAGCTGGAAACGCACTGAGCGGCTCAAATGTGTGCACTTTAGAATTCATAAATGTTCAAATGATCAAAACCTCAAATGATGAATCACACATGAGCTGCATCTGCTCTCCGCTTTGTTCAGTGTAGGAGTGTAAACAGAGGAGATTGCCAGCCAAACATCACCAAACAACTGTATTAAATTGGAATTTACAAATCAGATACTTTTACATGGTAGTTATGAATTATCTGATGTATGCAAACTATGTACCAGCTGTATTATTTATGTTAGACAAAGTAGAGGTGTCAGGCTATCAAGGTTGTAGTGGCGATTTCTTAAAACCACTGGGAAAGTTACAGTGCATGAGAGGATAGGAAATCAATCTCACTCTAAACGTTAAACACACCGATCGCAACTAATTATGGTCGAGAACTACCAGTATTTTTCCCAATTATTCCATTTGGACTCCCCTGAATTTCATTTTGGGCTCTGAGCAAAGCAACAATCTCTGTAAATACATTTGAGAGAAAATCAATATGTGATGCAGAACACCAGCGAGAACAGTCTGGAGGGTTTTTATTTCAAACAATGCCTTACTAATCTGCTTCTGTTGTTTTTGTGTATTTCATAGTTAGACCGTGCTACTGTGATGTTGATACAGGCTTAACAATAGCACTTCAAGAAAGACTGGAGGTATGAGAATGTGTGTATTTACCACTTTGAAATATACCTGTGCATTTGAAGTCAGTAACATGCAGCCTACATAAATCCTCAAATAAACAATGCTGCCTGCTATATATTTAAACTTGAAAGTAAAAAGAAAATGCTAAGATTGTCCTCTTTTACTCCACTTGTGATTCACTGTGAGACAATACTCACAACAGAGGACACACAGACTCAATTAGGACTTAAAGGAATAGTTTGACATTTTGGGAAACACGCTTATTCACTTTCTTGCTGAGATAAAAAGATCCATACCGCTCTAATGTCACAGACACAGTTAGCGACTAGCAGCAGGTGAACATAGTGCAGCATTTAGCAGATAAAGAGACAGTTATCTCCCTCAGGTAGGTTGAGACCAAAAATGGAGCTTAAAGAGAGTGAATATTGGACTTATATTCGCCAGGTGGTCAGAAACAAAACTCCAGATGAAAGCTATTGTTGCTATGTAACTGCTGGATGTGTAAATAAGCAACTGTTTCCCAATCAACTTAAAAGGTGATGATGTGTCGATGTAGTGTTAATACCACAGGTGGGACCAAGTCATTGTTTTGCAAGTCACAAGTAAGTCTTATCAGTCAAGTCCCAAGTTAGGCTGCTAGACTCCCGCATCCTAAACTTTGAGTCCTGAAAAATTCATATTGCACTCTTCACCAAATGTAATGCTATTTTAACAACAGAGTAATATTGTATTACATTTACAAAAATCGGGAATGTTTTTTAACATTTTTATTTATTTGTTAAAACAAGTTTGTTAAAAATGTGCAACTAAACGTAATCATAAAAAAATAGTGCCGACATTGCACTTTCATAGCATCTCTGGGCTTGGGGGAAGGTAACAAGTATTTTCAAGTCAAAAAGCTCAAGACCAAGTAAAGTCACAAGTCATTGGTGTTAAAGTCCAAGAGAGTTGCAAGTCGTGTCTGAAGTAATCAAATTTGTGACTCAAATCTGACTCGAATCCGACTCTGACCTTGCTTCCGCTGCCCCCAATTAGCCAAAACAAATTGGTCATTGCAGATTTAATAATACATTTATAAATTACAATACTCACGAAAGACTGTGTAGTGATAAGTCTTGGAAATAGCCTGAAGGTGATTCAGGAAGAGTTTATTGAGTGCTAATTAGGGCTCCCCCCTAATTGGTCGTTTTGGTCTTAGTTGACAAAGATTTCTTTTGTCGATTAGTCATTTTTTATGCTGAGTGACTTATTTCCAAGAAACTTATGAGGACATCTCTGGTAAATACAAGATTTAAAGTGGTGATTTTGTGTGACTCTTTGTGAAGAAACAAATCACAAATCTGTTGATTAAATCAACTTATCGATTAGTTGACAAAAATCATATGAGTGTTAGTCGACTAAGACTTTTTTTGGCCTACGACAGCCCTAGTAATAATAAAAAGAGACAAAAGTGAGAACACCAGCATAGTTGACTAATTAATTTTTATCCCCAAATATGACCTATTGACTCACTCTGCAGTTAGCAGCCGCCTCCGGTGGTTCTCCAACAGACCGGTGCTTGAGGTTGCTGCATCTCACACAGCAGGAACACTGAGTCAGTGAGCCAACTCTGGTGTTGTGCTTGCACAGCAGTGGCTCAGTTTGATTCAGTATACATTACCATTAAGGTAACATTCAGACGGCACAGATCCAAACACAAATATGAAAAGCCTTTCAAGAGAAGTGGCAGCCTTTGGATCACTTTTGTCTTTATTTATTTAATCTACATGAGAAAAACTAATTAGCAGGCATTTTATAATACAGTAGTTGGGTGTAGTATCACTAATGAATGAAGTTTATTTATACATTACATCCATTTAATTCCAGATGAAGTGAGTCAAGAAGTTGCAAATTCCATTCCTGCAAGAAAATAAAGTAGACGTAAAATAGAGCATGTTTTGACAGAATACTACATCAGTTTTGTCACCTGTTACTCAATGAAGAGGCATTTTAAGTATTTCCTCATTTATACCCAGCGTTTTTCTTCCAGCAATCTGGCCTTGGCAGCACAAACAGTGTTACATTTTTTCTGTTATCGTGCTTTTTGTTGTTGCTCATATTTATTCCCCACAGTAGTTTGTCCTTAAGTCAGGAAAATAAACTTTAATACATTTCTTCTCCATGAATGCATGCCAATGTGTGTTGAGAGTACAACAAAGCATGCCACAGTATATTACTTGAGAATCTAAAGCTCTCATCAGGACTAGAATAGTAGAGACTGCCTCAAGGTACTATGTACTGTAGCATGCATCCAAAAACGTGTAGTACAACGATGTGAACAGGAAAACACTATATGTTATAAAATACATGATTTGGCAATGATAGCTAAAATGCACTGTGGCTCAACGGAATCACAATATATATATATATATATATATATATATATATATATATATATATATATAT